>PVKH010039660.1:0-11160 GCA_004027955.1 Chaetophractus vellerosus | reverse complement strand
CGGGAACAGAGGAACCTGGAAGCCTGAACCCTGGAGACGTCGGCAGCCATCTTCCTCCAACACGTGGACTCTGGTATGGGAAGAAATTTATGCTTTGTGGCCTGGTAACTGTAAGCTTCTACCCCAAATAAATACCCTTTATAAAGGCCGACCAATCTTTGGTATATTTCAAAAGGCACGCCTGTGGCTGACCAAAACATTGATCTTTTCAAAGAACTAACTTTTGTTAATGTTCTCTATTTTTCTTAATTTTCTACTTCCTTTATTTCTGCTCTAATCTTTTTACTTTCTTTCCTTCTGCTTGCTTTCAGTTTAGTTTGCTGTTAGGTCTTGACTTGAGCTCTTTCTTCTTTTTTAATGTACACATTTAGGGCTATAAATTTCCCTCTCAGCATAGCCTTTGCTGCATCTCATATGTTTTGATATGTTGTTTTCTCCTTTTATTTGTCTCAAGATATTTGCTAATTTCCCTTTTAATTTCTACTTTGACCCACTGATTATTTAAGAATGTGTTATTTAACTTCCATATGTTTATGGATTTTCCAGTTCTCTACCTGTTATTGATTTCCAGTTTCATTCCATTGTGATCAGAGAAGATTCTTTGTATAATTTCAATCTTTTAAAATGCATTAAGATTTATTTTGTGACTCAACATGTGGTTTACCCTGGAGAATGATCCATGCCTACTTGAGATGAATGTATATCCTGCTGTATTGGGGTGCAATATTCAATATGTTTCTTAGGTCTGGCTTATTTATCATATTATTCAAGCTCTCTGTTTATTTATCTTCTGTCTAGATATTCTATCTATTGTTGAAAGTGATGTATTGAAGTCTCCAACTATTATTGTAGAGGTTTATATTTCTCTCTTCAGTTTTGCCAATGTTTGCCTCATGTATTTTTGGGTACCATAGTTAGGTGCATAAATATTTACGATTGCTATTTCTTCTTTGTGTATTGACCCTTTATTAATACATAAGTTCCCTTCACTGTCTCTTGTAACAGCTTTTGAATTGATGTCTATTTAGTCCAATATTAGTATAGCTTCCCCAGTTCTTTTTTGGTTGCTATTTGCATGGAATATCTTTTTCATCCTTTCATTTTCAATCTATTTGCGTCTTTGGTTCTAAGATAAGTCTCTTGTAAAGAACATATAGCTGGATTATGCTTTTTAAAAATCCATTCTGCCAATCTGTGTCTTTTGATTGGGGAGTTTAATACATTAACATGAGTGTTATTACTCTAAAGGCAGTACTTACTTTTCCCATTTTGCCTTTTGGTTTTTATATGTTATAACTTTTTTGTCTCTTCCTTTATTGCAAGCGTTCTTAACATTTTTTCTTCCATGGACCCTTTTGCCAGTCAGGCGAAATCAATACTACTGTAATTTATTTATTACATACATTCATAAGTGAAGGAAATGTTAAATTTCAGTTAGAGATCAGAGAAAATAAAGATAATAAATTTATTTTTTTCAATTCAAATTCATGGACCCCCTGAAATCTTTGCACGGGTGTCCATGGACCCCTGGTTAAGAACTGCTGCTTTATTGCGACCTCTTTTCTGTACAGTGGATCTTCTGTGATGTATCTGACTGAAACTTTTGTCATTTCTGTTTCTGTATATTTTTAAAATACTTTCTTTGTTGTTACACTGGTGTTTTTATTATACAATTTACATTTATAAGCTACAAATTTGAAAAGATACCAACTTAGCTTCAATAGTACACACAATCTGCTCCCATATCCCTGTTTCCCCTCTTTATGTTGTTTTTTTTTTGGTTACACATTACTTTTGTATATTTTGCATGCCCATTATCAGGAAATAGTCCTTTTTTTGTTCAATTAAATACTCTGATTCATAGGTATTAAAGAGTAGAGTTGTATATTAAGGATTCAGTACTATTGGGTTTTGCATTTACCCTTTTAGTTACTGTGTTAGTCAGCCAAAGGGGTGCTGATGCAAAATACCAGAAATCTTTTGGCTTTTATAAAGGGTGTTTATTGGAGATAGAAGTTTACAGTTACCAGGCCATAAAGCATAAGTTATTTCCCTCATCAAAGTCTGTTGCCACATGTTGGAGCAAGATGGCTGCCAATGTCTGTAAGGGTTCAGGCTTCCTCTTCCTCTTAAGGCTCCATGGTCCCAGCTCCTTCCAATATCAGCTGTAGGCTGGGATAAGTCTCGTCTTTTTCCCAGGGCCCATTTCTCTCTGGGCTCAGCTGCTTTGTTCTCTCCACAAGGTCAGCTGTAGTCTATCAGGCTCTCTCTCTTCCCGGGGCCTCTGCCAGGTCTATGGGGCTGTATTCCTCTGTGTTTTTCTCCTGTGTGCTTACTTCCCCAGGCTTCAGCTCAAAACTCCAATTGTCTTCTCTGCCTTATCATTTTCTCTGTGAGTCTCTGCCCACCAAGGGGGCAGGAACTCAATGTCCTACTGACATGGCCCAATCAAAGCCCTAGTCATAGTTTAATCAAGTAAAAGTGAAACCTCTGAGTTCAATACAATATAAAAGTATCACTAGCCCAGAGGAACAGACCAGTTTACAAACAATCAGAATTTCTTTTTGGAATTCATCAATAATATCAAACTGCCACAGTTACCTTTACTGAAGATCTTCACACTACTCCAAGCTACTCTCTCCTGTCTTTTCCTTTCAACTTGCAAAACTCCCTTTAGTGATTCTTGTAGGTTGGTCTTTTGTTGATGAATTCTCTCAGTTTCTGTTTATCTATGAATATTTTAAACTCTTCTGATGTTTGACAGGGTTCAGGCTTCTTGGGTTCCTCTCTTCCTGGGGCTGCGTTTCTCTCCAGGCTTAGCCCCTCCGCTTCCTCCACAAACTCAGCTGTCTTGCTCCAACATGTGGCAATGGACTTTGGTGAGGGAAGAAACTTATGCTTTGTGACCTGGTAACTGTAAGCTTCTATCCCAAATAAATACCCTTTATAAAAACCAACCGATCATTGGTAATTTGCATTAGCACCCCTTTGGCTGACTAATATAGAATTTGGTACTGAGGGTGGGGTAGTGCTTCTGCAATTTCAAAATGTTGGAACAGTTTTATAAATGGGTAAGGGGTATTTTTTGGAGGAATTGTGAGATGCTTGATGGAAAAGGCCTAACTTGTTTTGAAGAGACTGTTATTAGTAATATGGACTCTAAAGAGGCTTTTTATGATGCCTTAGAAGTAAATGATGGAATTATTATTGGAAACTGGAGGAAAGGTGATCCATGTTTTAAAATTGCAGAGAACTTAGCAAGATTAACTTCTGGTGTTATATGGAAGACAGAATTTGAAAATGGCAAACCTGAGCATTTAGCTGAAAAACTTTCCAAAGTAAACCCAGAGGATGTGGCTTGGATTTCCTTGAAGCTTATAGAAAAATGCTAGATGAAAGAAATACGCTAATGACTGAGCTTTTGGGCACAAAGAAAACAGAAACTGGTTCTGGAACTTCCAAGTTTCTGGAAATCAATTTTCCAGATGAAAGTGCCCCATTTGAAGACTTAGCTAAACCTGGGACTTGTAAATCAGAATTGAAGATGCAGTTATCTCGGAAAGACTTGTGGAAAGTCTTACTGTGTGATGGCTTGGACCCCTGCTTTCTGCATGCTAAACCAAGAGAGTTGTATGAACAAAACCACTGTCAGCTTGGACAAAAGAGGACATGGAAAGGAAAGATTGAAGGAGAAACAGCTTTAAGAAGAAACCCATGGAAGCTGAGATCTGGAATTAAGACATCTCCTTGGGCCAAGAGAAGAGTCCTACCCATGTGTCCAGAGAGGGTGAATTTGCCCCAGCAGTTGAAGATGGTGAATGTCCCCACCTGATATTCAGGAAGAGTTTTGCCACCCCAGGGTACAGGGAGGATGGAGCACATTCCTCAAAGATTAGGGAAGTTAAGGTCAGCACCCCATAGGTCTGAGAGGGGTGCTCCTGTCCACCATAGATTAGAGAAGGCCAGTTGGTCAACCCATTGCTCTGAGAGGGTTGAACCTGTATGCCAGAGGTTACGGGGAATGTTGTCTTCACCTCACTGTTCTAGGAGGGGCTAAGACTCTAGCCCAAAGTTTGGGTATGGTATGGAAATCACCCCAACACTCTTGGAGGGTGAGGTCTGGAGCTTGGTTGATACCCAGATGCTTGATGAGGGTGGAACCAAGAAAATGACCTTTGGGCAAGCCTGTGGAAAGGGTGGGTTCCCATGTGGCCCCAAGGAGAAGAAACCATCACCGTAAGAATGACTCTCGGACTTTGAATTTGAATGGAGGATGCCCTGCAGGTTTACTGAAATGTAGAGGACCCATGACTCATGTTTAACCTCCCAATTTCTCATTATGGTAATGAAAATGTTTATCCTTTGTCTTTCATTTGTGTATTGGAAGCAGTTAAATGGTTTTGTAAGTTTCAGAGTTCTACAACTAGAAGGGATTTTGCCTGAAGACAAACTGTATTTCTTTGAACTGATTATGATATGATTTTGAACTTGCATTTTCACTGATTTAAGGTTGTTTGAATATTGTATTTTTGGAATTCAGAGGGTGGAGTGTAGTCATTTGATGTAATTATGAATTCCAAATTCGATATTGAGCCATGCTTATAAATTGATTTGTTAATCTGGGCATGATTAATTTATGATTAGGGCATTGCCTGGGCCACATCAGTAGGTATATTGAATATAAAAGGCAAGGCAAAGGACAGAAGGAGCAGATTTGAGAAGCAATTTTTGAGAAGCAGTTCTGATGTTGGAGAGAATGCCCCAGGAGAAGAGAAGTGAGCCATTCACCTGATAGTCTACAGCTGGCCTTGTGGAGGAAACAGAGGCACTGAGCCCAGAGAGAAACACAGCCCTGGGAAGAAAGGAACCCAAGAAGCCTGAACCCTGGCAAATGTTGGCAGCTGTCCTGCTCCAACATGTGGCAATGGACTTTGGTGAGGGAAGAAACTTATGTTTTGTGGCCTGGTAACTGTAAGCTTCTATCCCAAATAAATACCCTTTATAAAAACCCAACCGATCATGGGTAATTTGCATTAGCACCCCTATGTCTATCCTTTAGTGCTCTTTCCATATTTTCCCTCATCTCCTTGAATTAAGGAGATTTTGTTGTACTTCTTTGATTAGTTGCTCCAAATTCTGTGTCTCTTCTGAAATTTTAATTTGTAAACTTCTTGTTTCTTAGTATGGCTTGTGATTTTTTGCTGATGTCTGTGCATGTGATTATTCTGTTTTGACAGCTTCTACCTCTTGTCTTGGGTTTTTATTGTTGGTTGACTTTGCATTAAACCACTTCTTTGACCCTTGGTCCATTTTTCTGGACCTTTAGAGTGGTCTGTGTTTAACTGTATAGATTTTCTCAGCACTTCCTCATCTGGTTTTTGCCCTGGATATGTGATATAATTTTTAAGATTGTACATTTTGTGTAATTGTTTTACCTCCAGGAGAAAGCTTCCTTTCCTCAAATCCTTCTCCAGAAATATTGATCTGTTCTATTTGTTTTTCTGCAGCTCCTATGGTATGTTTAAATTCTCTCTCTCTCACTCAATGTCCCCTTTTCTTTACAGTTTCCAGTTCTGGGACTCATCCTACCTTAAAACAGCTCAGTTCCCTCCTTCTCCCCTTTTTTTCTCTGAGGATTTTCTGCCTCCAGTTTATTCCCCATTGGGGTATTCTACCAGGGACCCAGAAGGGGTCAATCCAGAAATGTGGGTCAATTCAGAAAGGTCCATTTTGCCTTTAGGTGGTCCCATGAACAGAGACTGGATTGAGTGAGTGCCCCTCTTGCCAACAGTTCTGTTGCAGTCTCTCTTCCCCCCACCCCCCTTGGGGGACCTTTTGTATTTGGCACTCCTCAGGGACTTGTGCTCTACCCTGGGTCTCTGTGTGCCTGTGTTCCTGTGCCTGGATATGTGTGGGGTTCCAACTTGCTGCTGTTAGTGGCTCTACAGTCTGCCTCTGTGACATTGAAGGACTGAGTGACGGGGTGGGTCTAGACTGCCCAGTCGACGAAGAAAATTCCTACCTGATGATGGAGATTATTATTCTTTTTCTTTGATTCAGTGTTTGTGGAGTCCTTCTCTAGTCTCTGTTGTCCTCCAGAATTCTAAGCAAGTGGGATATGTCCTTTTATTAGTTGATTCTGAGGGAAGACTTTTCCAGGGAATGTCTTACATCACCATGTTGATGATGTCACTCCTAGCATTTACTTTTGAATCTTCACTCAAATCTTGAGCTGCCTCTAGATTCCTGACCCATCAACTCCTAACATTTCCACACTGATATGATTTAGGAAGGGGGGATTGCAAATTTGACTTCATGTCAACTCACGGGGGGTTGTCTGAAGATATCAGCAACTCCTCTCAGATGCGCTGCCCCACACAGCTACTTTCTGCAGGTCCTGTTAATTCCATCCCCTTTTACTCCAGCAGGCCTGGGGGTAAACTTCTCCCCATTGTCACTAAGCCCTGAGTTCTGCACAATTCTTTGTTAGTTCCTCTAATCCATCCCTCCTCTTGCAAATATTCCCTTTATTATCATCTCCTCAACTTCCCTTCTTGTGTACATTCTCTGGCTTCATCCAGGACCCTGAATAATATGGGCAGTGGTCAAATCTGATCAACAATGGTATCCTCCAACCTGCAACCCAAATCTCAGTCGATGTTTATGGAAGAACGTTTGATGAAATATTACAGGAGTTGTTCATTTTTGTAATATCATGGGATAATCATGGAATGTTATAACTGGACCAGACATTAAATATTTTTCCAGCCAAGGGCCATCATTTTATCTAAAAGGAATTTTCATGTGGATTGTGGCAGAGTTGAGAGCGTGAAACCACAGTGGGTGGAGGAAAGACTGCAGAGTCACATAGACTTGGGTTTGTATCCCAGAGGCACCACTTGCTGGTGACTTGAAAGTGCTGAGTTTTTGTCAACTGCAAAATGAAGACAGTCTTACTTACATCACTGCGTTATTGAGAAGATACATGAGCTAATGCATCTGAATTTCCTGGCATAGATGTAGCATCTAGCATTTGCTGACAGCCAGTATTGCCAGAACCCAGATGTCCTGTCTTCCAACCCATTCTGTCATTTGGCCTCTCAAACCGAGGTAAGCATGAGAGAGGTAAGTCTGGCCCAGCTCCTGGTGTGACCCTCATTGCTATGAGACTGGTGGTAAGAGGTGAAGGAGCTCTTTCAGATAGCTCCTAACCCTCTCTGAGACCCCGATTTTGACATTTGTGGTTTCTTCTCCTTTATCCTGTTTTTACATTTGTTTTGTAACTAAAAATTTCTCTAATAAAGCCCACACTTATAGAACACAGAAAAGGAGAAACAATTGTGGCTCGAGGGAGCTTAACATATCATTGACTTATTCCCTTGAACCTTCTGCAATGGTCATTCGTGCAAAGGATCTTTCTTGGGTGGATGCTCAATGAAAAAGCATCTGATTGGTGTGAATGCCCCAGCTTAGCCAAAAGGCTGAGAAATGATTCCCAGCAAGCTCTTACCCTTTATTTTTATTTTTTTAATCCCCCTCCCTTAGGTGGCTCCCTTGTCTGTCTGCTCGTTTTCTGCTCTCTGTGTCTGCTCTTTGTCTCTGCTCATTGTCTCTGCTCATTGTGTCCACTTGTTGTCTGCTTGTTGTATCCACTCATTGCCTGCTCATCTTCTTTAGGAGGCACCGGGAACTGAACCCAGGACCTTCCATATGGGAGGTGGGCACCCAACTCCTTGAGACACATCTGCTCCCTACCTTTTATTTTAAGCGATAGATTTTGTGGGACGTCTGTCCTAATCCAACAAGTCTCTTGTTTCAGCAGTATTTCCTGAAGCCCTATTTCCTTCCCAAGTATTTCTGAGCTTGCAAACTCAGATATAATGGATGGAGTTGTTAGAGTGAACAATCACTCAACAGCATAAGTTATTTTAATGGGCCCATCACTTGAAACTAAACTTCCACCATCTGTTCTACCCTTTAACTGCAAATGCAAAAAGAACACAATTCCTAATGGCATCATAAAAAGTTAGATATAAGTGATTTAAATGCAACTTTTGGTTCTGTATTCAGTGCAACATACTTCTAAAGGAAGGCTTATATTGGATTTATTTTTTTATGACAAAATAAAAATTCAAAGTTGGAGAGTTTCTCTGTTCACAAAAGAGCTGCTTTTTAGTTGGTATGGAATAAATTCATTCTTTCATTTATTTAGTTTTTTTCCTACAAATATTTATGGAATGCCACCATGTGTCTGGCACTGTATTAGACACTGGAGATATAGAAGTTAGCAGTGATAGTTGGCAAGACCTCTGGCACCTCCAAAGGAAAATAAAATGGACCATTTCATATAAATAAATATAAAAGTCACATAAAAACCAAACATAAATTTCATGCTCTGCTTCGGAATGTTAATGTGATGGAATGGGAAGAAGTTTGCAATCAGCCAGATCTTGATTTAAAATTCCCAACCCTTCCCCAACATGATCTAATGAACCTGTGTCCTTATCTGAAATTTATTTGTGTATCTGAGATTTTTTTCCTGGGAAATGGGAACAATAACATCTCTTTCATGGTATTGCTGTGATTAAACGAGTTCTATACACAAAAGCTTCTAGCCCAGGGCTTGGCAAATTGCATTCAATATTAGTTCTTCTTCTGCTTTCTAACTTGCATTTTTATAGATTTTGGAAAATTACTCTTCTGACCTAAAATAATAGACTCATAGAACATCAGAGTAGGAAAGGGTCCAAGAAATATTCACTTTATTTTATAGACAAATTTAATCCCAGGGGGATTTAGTGACTAGCCCAAAGTCTTGCAGTTTGCAGTAGCCTTGGTTTCTATAACATTTTGATTGTACACCTGTCAATGAAAATTTTGAGTATGCATTCCCGATATGTAAATGGAATTCCATACTAGCATATTATGTACATTATAAACATGCATATGTTTATGTATATATAATAGAAATAAAAATGAGGTAATGATGGAATGGGCGATATTTGTTGTGTCTCACTTGTTGCAATGGCTACATCTTATGCTTAAGGCATGCATACTAGTCTCCTGGGGTACACCATACATTCAGGGTGAAGTTCATTACTGACATGAATATTTTAATCCACAGTTTTGACTGACTCCTCTATTTAGCTCTTAAATGATGGGACTGACTAGGAATTTATACCAAGGGAGTAGGGCCAAATCTGCCATTTTCTTGTTTTTGTTTTTTTTTAATTTATTTTAAATTTTTAAATGCTCAACCCATGGTTTCTTTGCAGGTATATTTTTAGCAATTTCCCCATTTTGTGATGATTAGTTTGGTTAAAACCAGACAATAAAATGAACAAACCCACTTAACGAGGTACCTGTTAACATGCTGACAGTGAAGTGGTGTGCAAGGAAGCTTGCTGCTATCCCTCCCACTTCATGGAACTTGAGGGCTGTGGACATTATATGGCATGTGACCCTCTGGCATAAATATCAAGAGATGCTGAGAGTGCCAAACTGTTTATCAACTACGAGTAAAGCTTTCCTTACTTTGAGAGGATAAACAAATAAATAATTATCCTCATAGTTTCACCCTATATCCCAAATGGTGAGCTTGCTCGCCTCACTATGGAGGCCACTGAATTCATGGAAGAGGAAGGACTAGAGACTGAGTCTACTGATTTCCAATCTAGTGTTTTTTTCCCTTAAAACATATAAAGGAGCAAATAGTGATATTTCAATTTATTGTAGTACAACATACGTACAGAAAAGTATATACAGCATAAGTGTATTCCATACATTTTTTCAGAGTGAATTCGTCTACATGGCCACTATGAAGATCAAGAAATAGAATGATGCTCACCACCTCCCAGGGATTCTGTGATTTCTCATTCCCCCAAGTAAGTCCTATCCTGAGTTATAACACCAAAGATTAGTGTTGCTGGTTTTCAATTTTATATATATGGAATCAGACAATAATTATGACTTGGGGTCTAGCTTTCTTTAACCTTATCTTTGTGAGATTTATCTATGTTGGTAGGAGTAGCCATAGTTCATTCATTTTCTTTGCTATATAATATTTCATTGTTTGAATATAATACTACTTATTTATCCATTTTAGAGTTGATGAATATTTGAGTTGTTTCCAGTTTTGGCTTATTATAAATAATGTTCCAATGACTATTTTTATACATTTGGTATGTGTTTGATGTGCATTTATATACATTTCTATTGGGTTTATATTTAGGAGATATATTTATCAGTGGAATTTCTGGGACATAGAGTTGACATATGTTGAGCTTTAGTAGGTATAGCATGTATTAGTCAACTATTACCACACTAATACTCTGTATTAATCACATCAAAATGAGTAACGTACAACAATAGGCATTTACTACTCACATACACACCTGTGGATTGGCTGGGGGTTCTGCTGCTCTAAGCTGGACTCATCTGGGGTAGGTCTAAGCTGGGCATTGGGTCCAGGTCTGCTCCATGTCTCTCTTAAGCTCTCTGGACTAGAGGTTCCCAAGGCACATTATTCTCATGGAAAAAGGCTAGAACCAAGATGACATGGCTAACTGCAAAAGCACATTTCAAGACTGTTCATCTTATATCCACTAGCATCCCATTGGCCAAAGCAAGTCAAGTGGCCAAACTCAAGGGATGAAGAAGGAATTCCTTCCACCCACTACAAGGTCTTTTCTAATGTGTGAATATATTCTATAGTATGTGGATATATAATTCTATTATAGGATGATGAATTAATTATTGTGACCAGTAATTCAGTTGACCAGATAGTTTTCCAAAGTGTACCAATTTGCATTGCCAGCCATAGTTTTTGAAAGATCCCATTATTCCACATCCTCAAAACTTGGCATTTTCAGACTTTTTAATGATGGTCACTCAATATTGTGGTTTTTTTTTAAAGATTTATTTATTTTATTACATATCTCCCCTTCCCCCAATTGCGGCGACGCGCCGAGACTTGGTCACTGCGCAGGCGCGGCTTTCCCCGCTTGTGGGCGGCTTCTGCTTCTATTCACGGCCAGCTCTTGCTTCAGTTCGCGGGTGGCTGGCTGCGCTCCATTTGCGGGCGACCTGCCCTGCCCGTGGTGGCTTTGCCCTGTCTGTGGCAGCTTTTTGCCCTGCCCACGGTGGCTCTGGCCCGCCCAT
>PVKH010039659.1:0-11160 GCA_004027955.1 Chaetophractus vellerosus | reverse complement strand
TTTTTTTTTATATCCCCTCCCTTTCTGCTTGTTCTTGCTGTGTTGATTTTTGCATTCTGTGTCTGCTTGTCTCCCCCCCATTGCGGGGACCCACCGAGTCAGCTCATCGCATGGCAGCCTTGCCTGCTCATGGGCAGCCTTGCCTGCTCATGGGCGGCCTTGCCTGCTCACGGGCGGCTTGTCCTGCCCGCGGGTGGCTTGCCCTGCCTGTGGCGGCTTTGCCCTGCCATGGAGGCTTGCCTTCTCAAGGCAGTCTACCCGCTCAAGGAGGCCCCGGGAACCGAACCCGGGGCCTCCCACGTGGTAAACTGGCGCTCTACCAATTGAGCTACAGCTGGCCCTAAGAGCAAGACTTTTATTTTATTTTATTTTATTTTAAAGAGGTACTGGGTATTGAACTCAGGACCTCATACATGGGAAGCATGTGCTCAACCACTGAGCTACAGCCACTCCCCAGTGAGAGTTGATTTTTTCATTTGTTTGTTTGTTTGTTTTCAGGAGGTACCAGGAATCGAACCAGGGACCTTGTACATGGGAAGCAGGTGCTCAACCACTCGAGCTACATCTGCTCCCAAGATTCTTTTAAATATAGCCAAGTAGATTTGAAGAAAAACAAAACAAAAAGAATTTGTAGAAATGAAAAGTATAATTATTGAAATTAAAAATTCCATGGACAGGTGTTTTAGTTTCATAATTGCTAAAATAAATACCATACAATGGATTGGCTTAACAATTGGAATTTATATTGGCTCATGATTTCAGAGCTAGAAGGCTTGCTTCCTCCCAGAGTCAGCATCCTCTGTCTGACTGTCAATCTTTGTTTGGGATTCCTTGGTTTTTTCATCACATGACAATGCACATGGCAGCATCTTCTTCTTTCTCTTCTGGGTTCTGTTGACTTCCAGCTTCTGGCTGTTCTTCATGGCTTCAGACAGAGGTCTCACTTTTACTCTGCTTCTAAAGGACTGTAATCCAGATTAAAGCCCAACCTGAGTCACTTGGGCCATGCCTTAACTGAAGTCACATCTTGAAGAAGTCTTTACACAGGGTCCACATCCACAAGAATACAGACCAAGAACATGGGGTTTGGTCTGGGGCGCACAATCCAATCTACTACAAAAGGTTAAAAAGAGTAAATACAGCTGAAGGGAGAATTAGTGAAATGGAAGATAAACCTTAGGAAATTATTCACAATGCAGGCCAGAAAGATTTTTTTTGTAAAAAAGAGGAAACTATGAGAGGAAAGTTGAGAAAACATGGAGGATACAGAGCTCCAGCAAGAGAGAATAGAAAGAATGAGACAAAGGCACTGTTTGGAAGGATAAGAGCTGAGCATTTTCCAGAACAAATGAGACATACATTCTCAGATTCAGAAAACTAAATAAATCCCAAATTGGATTAAAAACCATTGCTTTATTTTCAATGCCATGGGTGCATATGTAGGAACTCCTAATGAATCTTTTTTAAAAGCTGCTAGGAATAATAAGTTCATTTTGCAAGATCACAAGGAAACAAGGTCAACATACAAAATTAAAATGTATTTTTATATAACTTCTGTGAACAACTGGAAAATTATATTTTAAAATAATGCCATTTATAATAGTATCAAAGAAACATGAACTATTTAGGGATAAAACAAAATATGCAAGGTCTGTTCAGTGAAAACTACAAAACTTTGAGAGAAAGAAGATCTGAATTAATAAAGAAGCATAATGTCCATGGATTGGAAGACTCAGAATTGTCAGTTCTTCCCAAATTGATCTGTAGAGTCAACCTATCCCCAATCAGAATTCCATCAGGCTTGGGGCCGGCTGTAGCTCAATTGATAGGGCACCGGTTTACCACATAGGAGGCCCCGGGTTCAGTTCGGGCAGACCACCTTGAGAAGGCAAGCCGCTGCAGGCAGGCCAAGCCCCCATGAGCAGGACAAGCCGCCGCGAGCAGGGCAAGCCCACGCGAGCTGGCAGGCCGCCGCGAGCTGGCAGGCCGCCGCGAGCAGGCAGGCCACCGCACGGTGAGCTGACTCGGCGGGTCGCCACAGTGGGGGGAGACAAGCAGACACAGAAGAATGCAAAAATGAACACAGCAAGAACAAGCAGAAAGGGGGGGGTGATATGTAATAAATAAACCTTAAAAAAAAACAAGAATTTATTTTTTTAAAAAAAGAATTCCATCAGGCTTTGTTTGGTAGAAAATGACAAGCTAATCCTAAAATTTATAGAGAAATGCAAATGTCTTAGAATTGCCAAAACCATTTTAATGAAGATGAACAAAATTGGAGGACTTGTATAACCTCATTTCCAGGTTGACTAACATTACCATAATGAAGATAGTGTCGTATTGGTAAAAGGCCAGACGTACAGATATAATAACAGGCAAATGGATAAACAAATTGTGGTACAGACATACAATGGAATATTATGCAACTATAAAAACAACGTAGATAAATCTCAGAAACGTTGCTGAGTGAAAAAAGCCAGACACAAAAGAATACATGCTGTATAATTCCATTTATATTCATGTTAAATTCTAAAACAGACAAAATTAATTTATAGTGACAGAAAGCAGATCAGTGGTTTCCTGGGGGGGGGGGTGCAGTTGCCTGCTAACTGTTCACACAAGGGAACTTTTTGGCGTGATGAAATTCTTTTATATCTTGATTGGGGGTGGCAATGCAGATTTATCAAAACTCATCAAAAAAGAAATGAGGTGCATTTAGTGTATGTAAATTTTAAAAGTAAGGGGGAAAAAAAGAATCTTCCCTTAGATACAACACAAATGAAGTTGCAGAACATGGAAGACAAAAGGCTTAGAGCTGAAAAGTAGCTGGAGAGAAGAGCAATCACAAAGGAACAACAGAAATGCAACCCAGTGGTAACATTAGAAGTGAGGAGATGACTACCTTCAAAGTGCTCAGAGATTTCCTTTCATGGCTAGAGTTGGGTTTTTAAATCCTAGAAAGGTAAGCAGAATTCTGGGGTACAACACTGCTCAACTGAATTTTTGCGTATTGACAGCGTGACAGAGGTATTTTCACATGCACGTTCTCCTTTCCTTTTCATGGTAGGTCTATGAGGATTATCAGCTTGTTACAGATAAAGAAACTGAGGTAGGGGTGCCCACATATGATAGAGTCTTGGGCTCTCATACGTAACTACAGAGCCTTCAGGTTTGATCATGTGATGTAACAACCCTGTTTGATGAGGTTGGATGTGGCCTTTGGCTCTAGCCGCCAGCACTTGCATAATAAATATTTTCACTGGCCCCATTGGAGACTGCAAAGCCTCCAGCTTCTCACTGTCTGTACTATGTTGTGAAAGAGTCCTGCTATCCCCTGGAAAGCCAGATGAAGTCCACTCTGACAAATCAAGCTCAGTAAAATTCTTTTTCTCCTGTGGTGGTGAAGAGACAATAAATTGTAAAAACTCTCGTCTTATGTATGCTCTTTCCCCCAGGTCTCTGGAAGAATCTGTAAATGCCAAGGAAGGAGAAAATGCAGGTCATCAACAGGCTGAGAATGTGAGTGTACATGTAAGCCATTAGCATTTTTCTCAACCCAGCCCCATGGTTCCGTGTAAATAAGGGGTTCCGTTTATTTATTCATTACTTATTTGTTCAGCAAACACTTATTGGTGCCCTTGAATGACAGGTGTTTGGCTTGAAGCTACAGGGAACACAAAAATAAGCCAACCCATCCCCTTTGTCAAGGCGGAGACAGGCATCCAGAGGAATGATAACAAACCTCTGTGAAAAGGAAGACAGCTGGGTCTCCTTCCTCACCAGACCACGAACTTCTTGAGAGCGAGATGGCACCCAGTTGTTCTCAATCTCCCCCACCTATTTAACTTTGGGTAGGTAGGGTATATAAGAGCTTGAGAGCTGAGTAGGTGGCACCAGTGGTATATCCAGGATGGCGTGAGTACGTTGAACTCCATGTCCTGCCAGACAAAGAGGGAGTGGAAGTCACCATCAGACAGCGCCTCCCTGCCCACTGGAGGACAGAGTCCTGCCTCTGCTCACAAAATGATATTGGCAGCATCCTCTCTGCTTTTTTCTTGATATCTGTATTGTGACGGGGAAGTGCTTTTAAACACAGCTGTTTCTTCCAATTTTTGTCCATTTACAGACTTAACTTTACATCATTCCTCCTATAAGAAATATTTTTGCATCCTAAAGTTTCTGCTTTCTCCCATGATGCTCTACAGTTTTTGTGTTTTCAATTTTTAAGAAGTATCACTTTTTTTTAAATCTGTAATTTTTTTTAATGTTGATGGGTTTTTTTGTTTGTTTTTTTAGATTTATTTTATTTATTTATTTATCCGCCTCCCCCCCCTTGCTGCTTGTGCTCACTGTGTACACCTGCTTTTTGTGTTTTTCTGTGTCTGCTTGTACCCCCTGTTGGGTCATCCTGCTGCACCAGCACCTCACTGTGCCGTGGGAGTGGCTTATCTCTACCAGGAAGCCCCGGGAATCGAACCGAGGGCCCCCCACATGGTAAACGGGAGTCCAACCAATTGAGCCACAGCCGCTTCCCAGAAGTATCACTTTTAATTAGTGAATGTACCAATACTTACCCCCTTATTTGGGGGGATTTAGGTTGTTTCAATTTTTTACTATTATTCCTAACACTTTGATTAGCATCTATGTGCCTTCCCTCTTCTTGAATCCCTGGGTCAGGGAACACAGGCATTTTTAAGATTCTCAGTAAGTTGTATGCTGCTGCTTTCCCAAAGTCTGTGCTAGAGTGCACTGTCCCCTGTGGCATCTTAGGGCGTCAGTTTTCCCATTACCTTCCAGCCAAATCCCTTTCCTGGATGATGAGGTACACATGAGTCTTAAAGTCCTTGGACTTAAGAATTGGGCTGGGGATATTCAATAAAAGCGCCTGCTGTCTGACTCTGAAAATAAACTCATTTCCCAATCCTGCAGGCAAGGTCACAGCCCTCTGAGAACCGCTGGCTGAAGTATCTGGAAAAGGACTCCAAAGAACTGGAGCTGGAAGGAGGAGTGTATTCCAACATTCATCCCTTGCCCCGATCGGAGAAACCAGACCCTCCCTTCAGTAAACACCTACCTAGAAAAAGGTGCCAGGCCTCTCCTTGTGCCAGTGCCCCCATTCTCATGGAGTAGGGGGCGTTGGCAAACCACTTCTAAGGGGCAGCAAAGTGGGTGAGGCCTGAGTGACAGGAGCTGGCATGTGGGAAACCCAGGGCAGCAGCAGTCTCTATCTGGCCCTCCTTGGTGCAGCTGGGCACTGCCAGTGCAGAGGTGACAGGACACCAGTGGGCCCCTATTCACCTTAATCAGTGCATTCTGAACCTCTCAGACTGTGCTGACCTAAGAAAAGAATTTTTCTTAAGGGCAGGGTGGACGAATTGTGACCACAGTAGAGCTGCAGGGTCTGGGATCTTTTAGCCCCGAGAGGAAGAGACCTCAGACTTCTCTGGAAGACTTCTTTTCTTCCAGACTCACTGTGCGTTTTAATACATTTTCTGGAGACAGTGCCTTATGCTAAGGACCTAGGATTGCCCTAATGGAACAGGTGCCTTTGGGAGGTAGGTTTCCATTTCAAATCAAATAAGCCCTTTTCAAACAACTTTAAGCTCTCAAGGTGGACTGCCTTGAGTGCAGTTAGGCAGCCTGTTATTTGAGGTGGAGCAGAAACTGAGCAGCCACCTGAAAAGCTGTAAGGGATGAGAAGGTTCCTACCTGTGCTGGGGTGTTGGGCCTGGTACTGTTTGATGATCAAACTGAAGTAACTTTCCCTCCATACCAGGAAATGGGGCCCAAGCACAATCCACTCTCCAGGCAGTCCTGATGCCGGGGACTCAGGGACAAGAGAATGCTGCTCCAAGGTCACCTTGCAGCCCCAGGAGGTCAGTGATGAAGGACAGTACTGCTTTTCTGGTCCCAGTGACCGCTGAGATTTTTTTTCCCCTCGTTTTCTTTTTGTTGACAATTGAAGTATGAGGCTCACCACCCTCAGAAAGCCCAGCTTTTCACTCGGTGTGTTCTTTTTGTCTTAAACCAGCTCCTTTCTTTGGCCTATACCCCACTTCCCTCCCGCACTCATCCTCCGTCTAGTGAAGTTAACTCATGGTCAGCAGGGCCCTTGATGCCAAGTTAACTGAGTTGCCCAATAGGGACCGTTTTCTTCGTTCTGCATGGAGTGGGGGATCTTTGTCAATACACTGCCCAACATGGAATTTGCCCCGCATTTCTGAGGAAGCGTCTCCAGCCTAGCCTGTTTTACATGTGAGGCCCTCCAGTTACTCAGTACATATTCTTGTTTAATGCTTCAGATCTCACTGACACCACAGCACACTCAGTGCTGCAGAATGCCAGTTTCTCAGTCTCACCACGTTTGATTTCACCCTGTTCTGGGAGCCATGGGCTCTGAGGCAGAGGAATTCCGCCAATTCTGCTGGGTGTCAGTCATTGGCACAGCCCTGGCTTCACAGGCTGTAGCACAGAACACTAGCTCCAAGCTGAGGCAGAGTTCAAACTGTGGTTTTGCCACTGACTGGCTTTGTGACCACAGTTGAGTGTGTGGACCTGAAATTCCAAATAGAATAGGAACAATAATCGCATCTTTACCATGTGCCAGTCCCTGGGCTAAGTATTTACACTGCTTTATCATGTGTAAGCCTCCCACAAGCCTGTCGTTTCCTGTTTTGAAGGTGAGGAACTAAGGCTTGCAAAGCTTTAGTGACTTGATTGAGGTCATGGCAAATTCTGTGGCAGAGCTGGCGTCTGATCGTCATGGCTACAGAGCCTCTTCCGTGTTGCCTGGGTGGTGAGGTTGCAGGCACCCACTATATCAGTGCTTCCCTAATTGCTTTGTAAGCAGTAAGACCTAATTTTTTGTGCATCTTTGATTACAGAGGTGGAAGAGCAGAGCCTGGGTCCCAGCCCCTTTGTTGTATCCCATGGGACTTCTGTATAGTCACTTCCACCATTTCAAAATCCATTCCCATATGACCTGGGGGCCTACTTCCAAGCTTTTCGATGGCCTCTCAGGACCCTTCGGCACTTTCCTCCCTTCAGTCACCGCCTTATCTTATTCTGTGATTCCCCATAAAATGTACTGCCTGATTACATGGGAATGTCTTCGTTGTTTTTTTGTTTTGTTTTGTTTTGTTTTTGGAAAGCCTGGTCATGGAATTAAATGGAGTATTTGGGGTTTGGTATAGATGGCATTTATTCATGTTGCCTTGATGAACACCAAAACCAAAGCATCTCCTTAGCCTGCCGCCCTGAGAACTAGTAAGTAGGAAGAACATAAAAGTCTATGCCTTCAGAACCCAGAGGTTCAGATGAGGAAACTGCAGTATAGGCATACAGATGGCACGCTTCTCTTCCTGTGCTCGGGCCCGGCTTGGCCAAGGAGCCCATCTTACAGAGCAACTAGCCATCATCTACTCTTACTTCTATTTCAGGGATACACTGGCCTGACAGCAAGGGTCAGAGCAGAAAGCAATGGCTGTCTCCAGGAGAACTCTGAGGACTGGAAATCGCAGAGCCCTGTCCAGCAGGTTAGATTACCATCTTCTAAATGGGAACGATTTCTTCTGTCATCTGGAAACAACTCACATGCAGACACAGAGCCACCGAGACCACTGCAGATAGGCCCCAGGCCAGGAGGCCACCTAAGTGGGTCCCTGGAATTCCTCCAGCTTCCCCAGGCCACACACGCTCCCCCACCTGGGCCTAAGAGGCCCTGCGGGAAGACCACCGAACCATCGGGGGGCCCAGGGACTTCTCAGGCAGCGGGTGGGCCTTTGGTCCAAGTAGAAGAGAAGGCCCTGCCTATGCTACTGTGTGACCTCTTTTCAACTGGTGAGGACTTTGACGATGATCTGTGAGCTGGGCCAGATGTTATTTTGATAATCCTACTCTGAAAGCTACTCCAAAAGCCAGCTGTTCATGGTGACTTCTCTACCACTAGAAACGGGGTTCCCCAAAGTTGCTTTTAAATAGTAGGCTGAGTATAATTTATGAAAACAACTGAAAACCAACAATAAACAACTGTTAAACAGATCATTTCTCTCAATGACAGTGACAGCAAAGGCAACAGTTTTGATTAAAGTGCTTATACCATTTAATTAGATGTTTACAAATATGATGACAGACTGGCTACAAAGGGATTTTCTTATTTTAAAAGCAGTTTGACATTTGGAAATGAGAGAACTAGTGGTTATGAAACAAGGAGGCAATACTCTCTAACAACCAAACCCTCAGATTTCCCTTTATCTGCCTCTTTCATTCACTAGCAGCAGACCCACAGCCCTTGACTTCGGCTGTCCTCTCCTAACCCCACTTCTGGACCCCAGTGCTTGCTTTAAGACAGACCCCCACCACTCCTTAGAGAAACGTTGGCTGTTCTCTATCCAAGATCACAATATATCCGGTTTCTAGTGGATAATCAACTCAATGTCAGCACACTATTAGTCATGTAAAAAAATATGAAAAAGCAGGTCATGAGGCAAGATATATTCTGGACTGTGGGTATAATCCTGGCAGGGAAGGGAGACTTGGAACATGACACAGTGTACCCTTGGGGCCTCCCCAGCCAGGGCAAGGCCAGCTTCCTGCCAGGTGGGAAGTTGCAGTGACCTCGGTGCTGGGGCCCAGCCTGGCTGGGGAGAGCCAGGCCACCCAAGGAAAGCTGGTTTTGTTTCTTCAAACAGCATCCACATACTCAGAACTGCCACCTCGTGACACTTGTTCTACTGCCCTAAGTGGCTTCATGCATCCCCACCCCCCAGATTCTGGAAGAAGAATGCAGAGAAACTGGCCTTAGAGAAGCCCTGCTGGTCTATTCTAGCTCAACACAACTATGAGACAGAAAAGGAGGAAAGCGAAGAGGTTGGCAGCATTGTCACAATGGCAGTGGGTGCTTTGAATACTGGATGGTGTCCAGAGCAGCCCCGATGTCATAGTTCTTGGTCTGCAGGAGCCTGGTGAGCCAGCCACCTTCATCAGAGAAACCCATGGACAGCATCTGCGAGAGGGACTCGATCAGCCGGGGATCAGCTTCTGCCAAAGAGAGTAAAGGAGGCTGTGAAGGAGAGGCCATCACTGGCCAAGTGGGCCCCAAGCTTCAGCAGCATCCTGCACCTTGGCTGGCAAGTGTGGGGTGCCTATCCAAGGCCAGACCCATCCTCGTGCTCTCTCTAACCTGCATAGAAGCCCCTTTGGTTAAGGGTTAGCTAGCTTTTTTGGGGCGGGCGGGTGGAGGACCAGATGGTAAATATTTTAGGCTCTGAAGGCTATATGGTCTCTGTCACAACTACTCAACCCTACCATTGTTGCAGCTGGACACAATATATGAACAAATGGCATGGCTGTGCCCTAACAAAACTTCTACTGTGGACACTGAAATGTGCATTTCATATAATTTGCACAGGTCATGAAATAATATTCTTCTTTTTAAACTTTTCCCCCCAACCATTTAAAAATGTAAAAGTCATTCTTGGCCCACAGGCTGCAGTTTGCTGCCCGTGCTCTAAGGCAGGGAGGATCTGTACTGATAGCCCAAGGGCCAAATTTGGCCCACACTGAGTTTTCTTGAACAGTTTGACAAATGACAAGTGACATCAGTGAACCAGAGCAAAGTTTATCAGCTGCTCCCTCTCTGGGCTTCCACAGTCCCCACCCTGCCCTATTGGCTTACACCATTTACGTCACACGTGTCTTCTGCCTGGTTCCTCCAGGGGCCTTGGCCACAAGCCCTGCTCTAGGGTCAGCACACTCCATGAGGAGTCAGTGAAGATGGACACCAAGTCCACCTTCAGGACAAGGCAGTGTACTGAATCCAGCACTTTCTTCTACATCACATCTGCCTTCTTAATTCTTGGTGTGGGTGTTAAATTGTAGAAATGACTAAAATTAGATGAGCTTACTACTCAGTATGGACGCAAGGGAACAAAACCATCTCCTAACTTCCTTTCATAGAGTAGAATGGCCTGAGTAGGAAACAGCACATCCTGTGTTGCCTGAAGCAGACGACAGGACGCTCTGAAAGAAAAAGGGGAAAATTCAAAACTGCTTGAAACCACTTGCCTGGTGGAAGATGTGGGTATAAGGCAGCTTCCTTCAGCCCTGTAGGCCCTTCCTGGGAAGGGTCCAGAGAGCTTGGCCCTTCAGATCCTGGCAGCTGTAGTGACTGGAGTTCGCCTGTAGACGGGTCCACTTCTTTTGAAGACAAATGGGTCCAGTCATCATCTCCTCCTGAACAGTTATCAGACTCTA
Organism: Chaetophractus vellerosus; assembly: GCA_004027955.1. Classification (NCBI taxonomy): domain Eukaryota; kingdom Metazoa; phylum Chordata; class Mammalia; order Cingulata; family Chlamyphoridae; genus Chaetophractus; species Chaetophractus vellerosus. The sequence continues at coordinate 906 of PVKH010039659.1, read as the reverse complement.
TCTGTTCCTGGAATAAAACTCACTGTGAGCACAGGAGCATGAATACCAGGCTGGAAGGGAGTCAGGTAGAGTGTGACAGAGTGCGTGCACATGATGGGCTGGAGCTATGAGCAACCAGTGAGCCACTTACAAAGACTAAGTGTACTTTTCTTTAGAGTTCTAGAATGTCTTCAATGCCACAAACTGTGACAGAAATGGGGTCCTCAGTCTGTGCAGAGCTGGGGGGCTGAGGGTAGAAAGAGCACTTGGCCGGCTGCATTTCAGTTACCTGGGAGAGCAGTCCTGCCTCAGGCTGCCGCTCGGCCTCTAGGGCTATCTTCTCCATTTGCTTTGCCAGAGACTGCGCTGCGCCTTCCATGTTCCCATCAAGTTTGTTGGGGTCAGAAGAGCAGCTACTTGGCTGAGAGCTGCATTTCTCTTCCGTGCTGGAACTGTCTGGAGAGACAGATGCCAGGCGGCTTCTCTTCCCTCCATGTTCCACATCTATATCAACTTCAATGCCTAGAGGCCAAGAAGGAAACAAACCCACTCAGTGCTTAAGAGAAAGGACTACAGAACACACACCTAGAGGGAAGGTGTCAGCATGTTGGGGGGCTGCAGGCTTCCAAAGCTCATCCAACCAGTGCTGACGGGCCCCCAAGGAGTCGGGATGGCAGCCCTAAACATACAGACACAGATTCTGGCTTTCATGGAAGAACTCAAGCCCCAGGTCGCAACCAGTATGGGGCTGAGCCAACATGCAGCCCCAAGAGCCTGAAGGCAAATCTTTTGAACTCCATGGTCCCCAGGGCTGAACTGCTGTCTCCGGATATATGGGCCTCAAATCTTCTCACATTACTTGGCTTCTAGAAAAGCCTTCCTGACATATCAGCCCCTTCTCTTCCTCCAACTTAGCAAAACATTCAT
>PVKH010039658.1:0-11161 GCA_004027955.1 Chaetophractus vellerosus | reverse complement strand
GGAAAATTTATGTCTATGTAACTTTTATTGTCAAAGTTGATGACTTTTTTATGGCTAACTGTTACACCCAGTGGAATAGTTGGTTGGGAAAAGAAACAGCCATAGAAGAAAAAGTTTCTGAATAATGTTAGCTTTTCAGGCAACCTGTAACTATATTTCCCCATGAAATTAGAGATCTCTTTATGTCCACCCTTTTTATCAGAGCCACAAAAGGCATTTTGCAGGCATATTTTGAAGAAATTATAATAGCCTTGCCAAATGAGGACTGAAGATATTTGTACATACCCAGTTGAAACAAATATAGCTAATACAATGGGAAAAATATTAACAAACACTACAGAATTATTGTGCTTGAAAGAATGAACTCTGAACAACCGAAGACAGTAGTTGAGAGTATTCTCTAACTAGTAAATTTGTTCTGATACCAGGAAAATTTCAACTAGAATGTGTATGAGAAGTTGGTAATACAGATCAGAGGACAATGCAAGCCCATCCCTTAGAAAAGGAGAGTATGTTTAGAGCAATAAGAAACGTAGGGAGGCCAAAACTTAATTGGTAAGCTGAGAAAGAAGTACCAGTTAATGAAGAATAAGGGAGGTAGTGGAAGAAGCTAGAGAGAGCTGCACTGGGTTATAAGAGAGGAGATAATTTCAAGATACAGCAGATGATCAACATTGCAAATGATACAAGATAAACAATCAGAACATTATTAATGACCTCAGTGAGAGAAATTTCAATGGAGCTGTTGGGGTGGTGGCCAGAATGCCGTGGATTAAGGGGTGTTTTTGTAGGCAGACAAATGGAGATAAAAGTGTAAACTGGGGAGTGGATGTGGCTCAAGCGGTTGAGTGCCTGCTTCCTACATGGGAGGTCCTGGGTTCAGTTCTTGGTGCCTCTTAAAACAACAACAACAACAAGCAAACAAACAAAAAAAATCCAACTCAGTGGAACTGATGTGGCTCAGTAGTTGAGCACCGGCTTCCCATGTACAAGGTCCCGGGTTCAATCCCTGGTAACTCAGAAAAAAAAAAGCGTAAATTGCTATCATGAGAAGTTTTACAGTACATTGAGAATTCAGAGAAAACAAACATCATTTTTTTGTGCAAGATCTTAAATGCCTTAAATGATAGAAATAAAATCATATGCATATCATCTATTTTCCTATGATTGCTTATTCATTTAGTAAATATTTATTCAGAGCCTACTTTGCCAAGCAATGAGCCATACACTAGAAATATACAAATTTGAAGTATAGGTCCTGTCTTCAAGAAATTCATAATCTCATGAGGGAGACAGACTTGTGAAGTGATACTAAGTAATGTAAAATGGGACATAACTGCAAGGGGTAAAGATCCATCAGTAGACCACATTTATTGGCTTTTTATTTCATCTTTCCTCCTTCCCAGTAGTACTCAGATTTCACTTCAGACATCTAACCTTCCCCTGCACAGACCAAGTACTTTGGCAAAAACTCACCTGACTCCACCCCTAATTGTCTGAATTCAACTAGCGTCTTCCATTTCTCTGACTGTGGCTGTTGGTTGGGTCCAAGTCAGGTCTCCTAAGTTAGTTTCAAATGGGTGACTCTCCAGAATTGAACATGGTATACTGGGAGGAAGTAATCTTTTTTTGAATTATGTGTTTGTAGATGGGAAACCTGGAACTTCTTCAGCCATTTTGCAACCTAGCCAGCCTTGGCATGAAGCTGATACAGGTGAACTGAGTCTTGATAAGATTCTTGAGTCCCTGGATTAGCCAAAGCTGAAGCCCATTCTACTCCAGGACTTCCCAGATAAAAAATGAGAGCCTATGACTCCCCTGTTTGTTTAATCCCACTGAACTGTGTTTTTTTGACATTTGCTATCCAATTGTGTTTTTCTTAAATATAGTTTTTAATTTTTTTAAAAAAGAAGCTTAGATTACATAAATGATACACAAAAAATATAGGGGATTCCCATATGCCTTGCTCCCTAGCCTTCCCACATTTTCCCACACAAACAACATCCTTCATTAGCGTGGTACATTTGCCACAATTGATGAACACATCTTGGAGCATTATAGTTTACATTGCAGTTTATACTCTCTTCCACATATTTTTGCAAGTTATTACAAGAGCTACAATGGCCTGTATCTGTCATTGCAATGTCATTCATGATAATTCCTCAGAACCTCCAGTGGCCACTGCCCCCACATCCATGATAAAAGTTCTTCCATTGCTAGGATCACAACAAGTCTACAGTAGAACTAAGTCTACTCTAGTCCATCATCCATTCCCCAGTCCTGAGGATTCTATGCTGGTGATGCCCACTCCACCTCTCACTGAGAGGGGGCTTAGATCACACTGGGTAGATGGAGCCAACTGTGTTTTGCATATCTTGAACATTCCTGAACATATCCTGAAAAATGTATTACAAGCTCTGTTTGAACCTTGTGATGACATTGATATTACAATAGTTACAAGTATGGGGAGTAGAAATTCAAATATCAGTAACTATTTCTACATTTAGAATGTAATTAAGACATGGTTACTTTATTGAAAAGTAAATTTATTTGACAGTTGTCTTATGCAATATGTTTCTATAAGCAAAATAAAGACACACTTGGTTTTCTGTGATAGATTAAAAAATGAAATATATAAAATCACAAGCAAAAGAGAGATGAAATGTCAGGTTGGCATGGGAAATGTAAAATTATGCAAAGTAAATAAGAAATATGATATGTTTAATATCCATCCTATTTGTTCATCAAAGAAAGATAAATATGCATGTGTGTGTTCATTATATATCTCAACTCACAACCAAATTATTTGCCTCAATGCTTGATCACCAGTACCAGCAACAATATCCCAAAAATACTACAGAAATTGTGCAGTAATAATAAATAAACTTGCATGTTGTATGAATTTTGTAAAATCAGAGTTTTGTTGACTTCTGGCTAGGTAAATTTTCTTCCAATATTATTCCCAATGATTGTGTCATCTCAGAGCCCATATTCCTCATTTCCTGTAATTTGCTGAACTCACTTATTTTGTAATTCATTCCATTGAATATTTATATGACAGACCAGAATATAGGAATATCTTTGAATTTACATCTGAAATTCTTTTTATGAAATGATATGGCATTCAGGGGAAATATATCAAATTATGAACTATGATTAACACCCTCATTAAGCAAATCCGCTATGGCAGCCTGGTTCTAACCCTGGTTATCCATCCCTGAACCTACTCTGCAGAGTTCACAGCTTATTCTCAGGCTTCCCCACCTCCTTTGGCTCTGCATCTTTAAACTTCTTTTTATCCAAACTCCAAATGCCATTTTGACATATTTCTGCCAAATCTTAGCATTCTCTTTCTACAAGGCTTACAGCTTTCTTTTCCGAACCCTAATACTCCAGGAAATACTTGGGAGAATGTGCAATCTACATTGTCCTGATCAGTGTGACAGTGGAAGCCAGCTGCCCTGCCTCAGGAAACCGAGGACAGGTTCAACTTTCATCTGTTGTTTAATTCATTCTGCAAATATTTATTTCATGCCTACTCTATGTCAAACACTGTTCTCCTTTGAAATAAACTCCTCACCAACCTTTAAGCAGTCTTCTGACATAGGAAGATGCCCTTACTGGGTGCCAACTTCCTCTGAGGTATCACAAAATTTGGAAAATGTGTGCAATCCCGTATTGCATATGCCTCTACTTTGGTCAATTCTATTTATTAACTCACTCCTTAACTGTTCCATGCAAGGCTGTATTGAGAGAGCACTCCCATCCAGTCTCCCACATTTATGGGTCAGCCAATTTACCCACCAAAATATGTTCTTTTCCTGAAAATATCACTAAATATCACCGTTGCTGTGAATGAAATACCAGCACCATTGTCTCTTTATAGTTGTAGACTTGGAAAGAAATGTTGTTTTCTTTTGAGGAATGAAAAGGTTGAAATATCTAGAAGCTTTTAAGGCATTTGATACTGACACAGATATAAATGATTGGGCTGAACAATTCTTTTTTAAATATTGAAAATGGGTGAAGAAAACAAAAGCCACCATGAAGCTATAATGTAAAACTGTATCTTTAGTTTAAATATTGGTTTAAACTCTAATACTATCAGTATTTGGTCTGAAATAATTTGTTAATCAAATGATGCAATGTATGTTCTTTAATATTATCTTTCACACAGATGGAAGCAACAAATACTCATTTGGATTACTTTAAGTAAAACTGTTCACTACAACTGACTTAGAAATTTTAAGATATAAAATCTAATTATATACATAATTAGAAGAGTCTCAAAACACAGAGATTGGTACACTGTCATGCCACATGAGCGAAATACAATTGAAAATGTGAATTTCCGGGGCCGGCTCGATAGCCCAGTGGATAGGGCGCCGGCATACCACATGGGAGGCCCCAGGTTTGGTTCCCGGGGACTTCTCCTAGCGGGCAGACCGCCTTGAGAATGGCAAGCCGCCATGGGCGGGCCAGAGCCGCCGTGGGCAGGGCAAAAAGCTGCCACGGACAGGGCAAAAGCCGCCACAGGCAGGGCAGGTCGCCTGCGAATGGAGTGCAGCCAGCCACCCGCGAACTGAAGCAAGAGCCGGCCGTGAATAGAAGCAGAAGCCTCCCACAAGCGGGGAAAGCCGCGCCTGCGCAGAGACCAAGTCTCGGCGCGTCGCCGCAATGGGGGGAAAGGGGAGATATGTAATAAAATAAATAAATCTTAAAAAAAAAAAAAAGAAAATGTGAATTTCCTTTAAATGCCATCACCTGATAGGAGAAATCTTGAACCATTTAGAAACAATTTCTAAAGTCTTCTTAAACACATTATATTGATGTGAAAAAACTAAATAGTACTAAACCCTTTTCTTAAGAGTGGTTATTATGCCTAATTTTATCAAGACACAAATAATTCAAAAGACTCAAGAGAGTAGTTATGCCATTTACCTTTGTATCCTCTGCATGGACCTACACAAATTACATCATTGGTTCTCCAACTTCTTTGTCCAAAGCCTGACAAATTAGCTTAACAAAGTTGGAGCCCACTTTCAGAGATGCTGCATTAGTAGTGTCAGATCCCCAAGTCTGAATTTTTACTAACTACCTCCTAAGATTCCAATGCAGGTCACATGTATGAAGCATACACAAAACACCTGGTGGGTAGGTGGCTTCTATTATTATTGACAGGATTAGTTGACATTTTTAAGAGCCTTCCACCAATTAAAAGGATTCAAATAAAGAAGCTTTAAAATCTTGCTGCTAAAGTAATAGACCCTTCAGATCTACATTAAAATCCATGGGTGTTAAATTTAATCAATCTGTTAATGATTAATGATTTTAATCTAATAAACATAATTTCTTATGCTAACACTTTAAAATGTTGAAATAAAGGATCAAATTCATTCCACTGGAAAACTATATATATATGTTACAAATTTTACCAATCTATCTAGGGAAAGGATTGGGCAGTAGGGTGATAGTGAGGGTGGTGGTGAATATCTAGTCATGATTCTCAAAGCACAAAATTAGCTTTACTTTTGATCTCTCACATAGGGTTTGATTATGCATTTGTTAAATATTCATTTAACTCATGATATTGATGCTACTTTGATATTTCATCGTGGAAATATGTCTTTTTATTCTGAATCTTGTAACTAGAGGCTCATGAAAAAATTCTCATTGTTTTCTATCCTGCAAGTTTTAGAATTAATAAGATTGAAGTTATTTATATTTATAATATCCAAGTTTATACTCTGGAAGAATAAAATGGTTTAATTAATATTTATTTGGGTAAATTTTTCCACTTTTCTCTTTCTGATGATTTTCAATACAAGTAGCATGAATGAAACCATATTTGTACTTTCTTTTTTATATATCATTTTTGTTTAGCCCCACACTCATTTTGTTTGGTACTAGACTAAAATATAGCAAGTTTTTCTATTCACTAATAAAATTATACAGTTACTATAAAGATACTCAACTTATTCTAAGAGTCTCCTTCCTGCATTCAGAAGGAAATCTAGGTAGTGATTACAAAATTTAATATCATATTATTATTATTATAACTTTGTAATGGAAAATAATGATCTCTCCTGCACACATTTAAGGCAGAATTTTGCAAAAACAATGATCTAATTGTCTTTTTTTTGCCCATTGTCTCTTCAGAGATAAGGATGCCAAGTCTTATTAGCCATTACCTCATTCCCACAATTTCATTCCCCTTTCCCATTATTTTCTCATTTACATTATGACCGCTGGCCACACATTGACATCTATAAATTTGTTCATATTCCCTTTTAATCAATGATCATATGGTTGATGCTTCATAATAAAAACATTCCTTTGCTACCAGAGACCCCTTCACCAGTCTACTGCCTCTTTCCATCTCAAATAACTTTTATCTTTGGAGATCCAAGAAATTTTGACTCTTCTCTTCTATCCTCTGTGATTGAGAGAAGACAGTAGGGTTTGGTGAGAAAACTTCTAAACTTTTGATAGTTAATGAATTTTCATAAATATGAGTTATATATTTACCACATGCCGTGGCGGGGTGGAATTCCAGAGAAGTTGCAGCTTCCTTCAGTTTCAGATAGGAAATAGACACAAATCATCACTGTCCTCAAATCCCCAAATTTGACTAGATAATTTTTCTCCACAGATACTTTAGATCTTGGAGGTGTAAGAAGATTTGGAAAGAGTGAAAAATATTTTGTGGGGTCTCTAATGAAAAACTGCATTGTTTGGAGCTCAGCCTTCTAAGTCATCTGATTCTTGCCTTTTGTTGACTTTGAGCTGTTTTACAACTCTGTAAGCTATAGATAAATGACAGTGATGCAAAATAATTCTTGGCTTTAGACATAATTCTATCCTGTGGAGTTTCAGTTGACCTATCTCCCCCTTAGAAAGAGCCAGATTCATATTCATTTTGTAAATTCATTTCAACATTCCTTTACTCCATATAAATTTGTTCTTCTTTGACTTCTTTGAACTGATTGTTACATCTTATAGGCTCCCTCATTAATAATGTGTTAAATAAAACCTTCAACATTTGTTTACTTGTATCGCCATGAGAGTCATGATTTTTAACATGTTTTGAAAAGTACCCTTTAGCAGGGGTCAAGGGAGGGAAATAGGACTTTTCTCAAAATCATTACCAGCATCTAATTCTGTTCCTCTAATATTTACTCTCTGATTTTAGGAATTTTATCTCTTGTGGGTAGAAAAAAAATCAATATGTATGTAGTTTTTTGCTTACTCTATCTCACTTTTTTGCACTTTAAAATCAAGAATTTGCCACCCATGCTCTCCGGTTGTGCCATAACATCCCTCCCCTTTGGGAGAAAAAAAAACTAAAGAACTTGCAATCCAAATTGAGGAGGTTAAATTTAAAATTACATGTAAGCAAGCAAGCATGATAGGAGAAAATACTAATTGATTAGTACTTTACAATTCAATCTCACCATATTACCATTAAAATATTTATCACATTATATCCAATTATCTATTCGTATGTCTTAGGCTCCTCCTTTTCATACACCAAAAGCTTTTATGTTTATATAGACACACGGCTTAGGTCAGTGTCTGTGCACATAGTAAATATAAAGTCATTCAATAAATGTTCATTAAGTAAATTATGTTTATAAAGAAGCAAATGATCTATGTCTAAAATATAATTAAGTAATAAATTGAAAATTTACATTTTATTTTTATGGCTTCTAGAAAGTTCTGTGTTTACAAATTTGTTATTTTTGAGGTGAAGTTAAGGTACTGTGCACACATTTAACTACTTCTCCAAAATAGACACATCTTATTTGGTAATTCTCTCATTATCTTTTGTAGTTCTGTAGTATCCCATCCATTAGAATCTAATGCTTTAAAAGAATGAAATATTTTAAACTTTTCAATTCTTGTTTGCAACATATTGCATTTTTGCATGGAAAAAATAAGCTTCTTGTGTGTAACAATTTTCCCTTTTACTTATTCAACTTAGCTTGGATTTACTTCAATATAATAAAACTATTTCACCTGGAGTCTGTTTTCTCATCTGTAAATGGGAGTAATAATAAGATCATCGACACAAGTGCTGTGAAAACTAAACGAGAAGATGTGTATATTGCCTAGGAGAATGTTTCGCAAAGAAGCACTCAATAAGCATCTGTTTCCTCTTCCTTTCCTCTCAGATGTGCAGCACACCTTTGGCATGCTTGGTTTTAGCCTTTGGAGTTTATAGAGGTGACCTATACATGGTGATTTATATTTTTAGCTAATTCACAAATTGGCACTATGCACGTTGTGAGGCTAACATGGAAGAAAATTCTCACTTAAGGGAAAATGGAAGCTAGCCAGCCACCCAGCATCCCGTCTCAGTGCAGCCTCATGGTTTTCTGTTCATTAGCATGTATATAGTCATTTTCACGAAGTTTTGCATTATTACAGCTTTTAAGGAAAATTACATACTGTGGTGATGATATGGATTTGGGAATTTTTCATTTCTTTGGTATAATCTTGGTGACCCTTCAAGGTCATCCAGATGCACCTGGGACAACTGCCCAGTTGTGCCTGTGGTTAACATCATCATCTTACAGCAGAAATGCAATGATGGGTCTAGAACTCTTACCGAGGTTTGTGTCTGTTTAGAGGCAAAAATAAGATTTCTGGGAAACTGTAAGAAAGCTAACCTTTGGGAGACAATGCTGCCTTTGCTCATTTATTTAAAAAGTGAATTTTCCTTCTCATATATTCTAATGGGGAAGGATGTAAGGGCAACTTGTGATTTGACTACCAATCAGCAACATGGAGATATACTTGCCTGCATTGTAAGATGGAGTGATTCTATTAGAGATATTCCAAAACTGACTTGCAGATACCTTATTTCCTTCCTGAACATGGACATTCACTTGATTTTAAACACTCCATTTGTGTTAAGACCACATCAGATAACACATGCTCTACCATTAGTAGCCATATTGATCTTAGGATTTTAGTGATTGCTATGAAGCACTTCAATTTACCTACAAGCTATCAGATTATGAAATACTATGGAGTTTATATATATCTTTGAAGTAATATCAAGCCTCTTCTTTTTATTTTTTACCTCACATGGTGTATATGCAATGGACAAATCTGAGTTAGAAAAAGCAATTGATGAGAGAAAATGTATGCCTTGAGGTCTTCTTAGAATTCTTCTCTGGTCTCTGTGTTTAATTCAATTGTGGAAAGTAACGAAGTAAGATACAAGATACCTTAATGCAATTCCTGCTTTCCAAGGTTATGGTATCTTGGTTATTCAACAGTTTCTTTAGTTTAAAAGATACACAGTTTAGGATTTTACAAAATCAGTTAATAATTAGTATATATAGTATTAGAATAACAATAGAGCCATGCATTTCCAGGGCACTTCACTGTTTATAAAGATTTTCATAGTGCCTGTCCTCCTCCATCTTGAATTTATTGTATCCAGATTTTCTTTCCTACACCATGAATTTCCACTCCTACAGGCCGTGGCACTGTCTTATGTATCTTTTATTCCCCACAGCACTTTGTATAATATCTTATATCTATGAATTCCAGAAGCCATCTGGGAGCTCCTGTCCCTTCTGAGATTTTAGTAAAATTATTTACTTAAGACTCCCAACTCCATGAAAGTACATATTTCTTCCTTTTGGTATATGAAGAACTTCCCAAGCTTCCATCTCTTGATCAAAGTACTTATCAGGTTATTCTCTAAAAACGTCAATTGCCTACCATAAAAGAATTCTGATCCTATTTGTCAAGATAAAGATACTACATGACCAAGAAATCTGTTCCATACTCTTTCAATCTTACATTTTCCCTTTTTAATTTACTCTCCCCTCTTCTCTCTCCTCTCTTGCTCCCTGTACAGATTTTAAGAGTTAAAGTAATATATTAAACCTTATGGAATCCAAACAAACTAGTTTACCATTTTCTGTGTCAAAGATCTGTTTTATTAAAGATTTCAAAGAAACACTTCTTGACTATTGAAAATAAAAAGGCTGTAAAGCTGAGCAGTTACTTCTCCAGCTCATGCCCATAATTGCTGCAGAAGACTCATCTTTGCAGTATGGATGTAATTTTCCATCCAAACCCACTATTATCAAATCCCCAAAACTTGGAAAATGTTTTAAATTCTTTTTCTCTCAGAGGCTATAATTAACGTTAATTTAATGTTGTTGAGGTAGAAGGTTGTTGTCCTTGGCTATGTCTTACATGCTTTCAAACGATATTCTTTACCTGTACCTGCCACGTTTTCATCTTCAGCTTCACTTTCCTGGGCAGGTCCATCAGGTGCAGGGTGCTGGATGCCATTCATTCATTCAACAACTTTTAGAGAGCACAATCTATGTGTCCTACACCAGATGATGTCAGACCACCTTCATGAATTTATACTTTCAGGAACCACTCAAGTTACTCTGTATATTTGATGAAGGTCAATAGAATATAGAAATGCAGGATTGAAATGAGATCTTAAGTTTCCCACTTTCAGGCAGGACCACAGTTAATGCCAAAGAATCGAGACTGTTTAAAAACTTACAGAGAAAGGGATTCTAAAGCTTCCCTCATTATTCCTGTAATATTTTATTCAGAAAAAGGTAGATGAAATAAGAATTTTCCTTAATGTGTTTGTAAATACTCTTTATATTTAATAGCGTAGATATTCCTAAAGATAAAAACTTAGAAGACTGGTAATTCTTCAAAAATGACCATATTTGTAATTAAAGAGTTTTAAAAACACATAAAGGTTATAATTTATAACCTTGGGAAAATACATTCCAAAACCTTCCAGCTTTCCTTTGCCATGGATTCTTCCCCAATAACTTCAATTTAAATCAACATTTTTGCTTTTGATCATTCATAGGAGTTTTTGACATTTTTAGTGTGTGTTTCTCAAATTCTGGCGTATGAACAATCTATGCTGCATTAACTTAGGTGCTTGTTAAAAGTGCGTATTCCTGGGCTCTACTTCAGAGCTACTGACTTAGAAATGTTGGTACCTTTTAGCACTCATCACCACACTGTTTAATTCTTTATTATTTATTTAGTTCTGATTTGCATTGTTCTTCAATTACTTGATTGTCTAGTATATAGTGCTCATTAAATGAAATTATTTCCCAATAAAATTTTAAGCTCCTTTTGAAGACAAGGCCAC
>PVKH010039657.1:0-11160 GCA_004027955.1 Chaetophractus vellerosus | reverse complement strand
TTGTAGTTTTTTGGCCTTTTCAAGTCTGCCTATTGGATTGCATATCCTTTAGTAGTATACTCGTTTTACCATGTTAGTCTTTCTTCATTGTGCTAGAGAATAGAAGTCAAGTGGAATGGGTGGTTGTTTGTAAGGCAAAATCCTATTCAAATAGTAGTAAATTGGAGAAGACCTAGAGGAGGAGGTGGAGGTTGGGGAGGAGGAGGAGGAAGAGGAGGGGGGAGGAAGAGGAGACCTTCAGAATCCTTAGACTCCTGGCTAGTTAATTATGTGCAAATCTGCCCTTTAGAACCTGCAGGCACCTCAGGGAAAACTATTATATCAGGTAATGAATTTTTATTATCCTTTATCTTACCCCTGAGCCGTCACATTGAAGCTGTGGTTTATTACGTGAATTGTATGGGCTTTTTGGATCTATTGATTCTAAGTCTTGAGAAACAGTATTTGCATGACATGCACCATTGCAGATATTGGAATTCTGGAGAATGTTTCTTTGAGGTTTAATTCAGCCAAGGAGTCTGATGAAATTTTTCATTGAGGGCAAGTTATGAAGTATACTTTTAAATAAGGTATTATCATTCCTCTCTGTACTCGATTCCTTGAAAGGCAACGACTCTGCAGGTTTTAAGTGCTAGTCGAGTGTCCTTTCAAAAACTCCCCCCCTCTTTCTGTTAAGTAATCCAGTGTTGATCCAGGTGATGAGGACGTTCTAATTACATTATTTAAGACTAAGTTTTATGTATGATGTGCATTCAACCAGACTTAGGAAAGGCATACTTATTTTTGGTCACATACAGAAGATACTTAATATTTATTTGTTGGAAGATTGAATAAAGTCACAAATATTACTTTAAAATGACGTGTTTCATTTAAACTGTGTATTTTTCCCTCAGTTTTAAACCCTGGAAAAATGATCCCTTTAGTTAATGCCTAATTTTTCATGCTTGCCTTCTTTCATTATTATAATGCATACACATTTTTCAGCACAATTAAAATGTAGGAACCTGATGCCCTGCTCACCCTAATGAAAATTTATCTAATTGTTACTATAGCTACCAAAGTGCAAACAAACAAACAAAAATCCTCTCTCTGTTGTGAAGACAAAAAATGACAGCATTGGAAAGTCCTTGAAGCACTGAAATTGTATGTAAAAGCGTCTATAGTCATCAGTATCGGGGTCCTTTCCTCTGACCGCCCATTTTCAGAAAGGACTACCAAATCGCCATTTCAAGGAAGTGCTGCTTTTCTACATTGCTTGACGTGGGATATTGCAAAAAGGAGAACCAGAGCCTTTGCTGCTTAAGCTATCCCCTTACTAGATGCTACTGCAGCATGTTTGCATTCAAATAAGTAACAGATATGAGAATACATAGGAAGTGTGAACACAACAGCATATAAATTGGTTCCTAGGGATTTACTTAGGCTTTTTTAAGTATCTCTCATTGGTTCATCCTGTTTCATGCAAGATGAAATACCAGACATAGCGTAAGTTAGATAAATGAGGTATGGACAATCACCAAAGCAAAAGCAGATCAGGGTCTGACTTAGTTCGTGGGACAAGCTAACCAAAAGACAGATTTTGTACAAAGATTTTAATCTAAGAGTGAAGCCTGCAGGAGTTGCCAAGAACACAGCCAAGGAATCTAGAAAGTGTGTATGGTAGGGCCAGATAATATACTTTTGAAAGATGGAGCCCATCTTCCATAAGTATCCTTTCCCTGGCTTTAAGGTAGAGCACAGTAAACCTGCTTTCTGATAGGAATATTTACCTGATCTGTATGTTTTATATTGTATTATGAATTTTCCAAATTTATGTTATTTTGGCTGATGTGTTATGGTTGGAGAAGTTGGAGAAAAGAGAATCACTTTTCTGTGGCAATGGGCCGGTGGAACCCCTTATCAGCCTGGCTATGCGGATATTGGAGCATGATTCCAATGTGGGACATATTGATCCGACCCTCTTCTTTGTAGAAGGGGATAACCTGAAGGAAGATTCTTCCCTCCTTTATGCCTGTATAATTGGCCTTTGTAATGTAATCTATTAGGAAAGAGACACTGAAAAAAGTGATCACCTTTTATGATCAGTGTTGAGGATGAAAATACATATCTTGGGAAGCCTCATTTGATTATGATCTCGCTGTAGATAAACTCTTAAGTTATTTACCTGTCACCAGTCCACGTGATTGCAGTGTTGCAATCCTCTCCATCTCCTCCAGGTTGTGACATCTTTCCTGTGAGTGGGATGTCTCTTTGGCACCACAGGAAATAGAGAAGAACAAAAAGCTCAAGGCCCTGCTTGCCCTGTGTCTCTTGAGGCTGATCCAAATGCACAGCTGCCACTTACATCAAAGGAAACAGCCCACAGGGATGTGAAGAAAGAGCAGACCTTGGTGCTTAGCATTTTCCTTTTACTCAGCATGGTTACGAATGCCATTGTCACATAGGAGATGGATTCATTCCAACAGCAGCAGAGGCTCGCTTCTAAGAGGACTCAGGTTTGTAAAGGACAGAAGCAAACAGAAATGAATATTAAGACATTTGTATGCATATCCGGATATATTTTTATAATCATTTAATTTTCTGCTTATAAAAAGAAACATGTTCTTAGAAAAAAAATGGACGAAATAAAAATAGTAAAGGGAAAAATAAAAACCATCCAACATTAAACAGTCAACTAATATTGAACATTTGTCATATACCAGGTACTGTGCTTGAAATAAATACTATTGGGGATTGAATCAGGTCCCACACAAAAGGCATGTTCAGGCCCCAACCCTGGCTGGTCCTGGAGGTATGAAGACCTTGGAAGATGTTATTAGTTAAGGGGTGCCCAGACTGAATGAGGGTGGGCCTTAATCTAGTATGGATGAAGTCCATATAAGCAAAGGAAATTGGACACAGGAGAAGCCATGGGGAGCAGCCAGAAGCTGGAAGTCAACAGAACATGGAAGAGAAAGGAGAGGATGCTGCCATGTGATAGAAAAGCTAAGGAACCCCAAAGATTGCCAGCCAGCAGCCAGAAGATACTGTTTTAATTTGCTAGGCTTCTGAAAACAGATACCACAAAATGGGTTAGCTTTTAACAGTGGGAATTTATTAGCTTACAGTATTTTGTTAAAAAGATTTATTTATTTATTTCTCCCCACCCCGTTGTTGTTTGCACTTGCTGTGTCTGTTTGTCTTCCTTTTAGGAGGCACTGGGAACCGAATCCAGGACCTCCCATGTGGGAGGGAGGCACCTAATCGCTTGAGCCACCTCCACTCCCTGCTTTGTTGTGTCTCTCATTATATTTTCCTCCTTATGTCTCTTGCATCATCTTGCTGTGTCAGCTCACTGTCCCAGCTTGCTGTCTTGTTCATCTTCTTTAGGAGGCATCAGGAATCGAACCCAGGACCTCCCATGTGGTAGGCAGGAGCTCAATTGCTTGAGCCACATCCGCTTCCCATTAGCTTACAGTTTTGAGGCTGAGAAAAATGTCCAAATCAATGTATCATGCAGGTGATGCTTTCTTCCCAAAGACTGGCTGCTGGCAATTGTTGGAACCACCGCCACATGACAAGGCACATGGTGGCATCTGCTGGTCTCTCCATTCTCTTCCAGGTTTCATTGCTTTCAGTTTCTTGCTTCTCTCTCTGGCTTTCTCTCTCTGTGTCTGAATTTCATTCTCTTATAAATGACTCCAATAAGAGGATTCAGACCCACCTTGGGCCATGCCTTAACTGAAATAACCTAATTAAAAAGTCCTACTTATGATAGGTTTACACCCACAAGAATGGATTACCTTTAAGAACATGATTTTCTGAGGGCATATACAGTTTCAAACCACCACACTCCACTCTCTTGACCCCAAAAAGAGATGTTACTTCTATATGCAAATACATTGATTCCATCACAATATCCCAAAAGTCTTAAGTCATTTCAATAAGAATACTAAGTACAAAGTCTCATCAAAATCGGCTATAAATGTTGTCGGTCCAGGGGCACAATTCTTCTCTGGCCATGGACCTGTGAAACCTGGAGAACACATTCTCTGCTTCCAATACACAATGGAGGGCCCAGGCCGAGGATAACCATTCCCATCACCATGGGGAGAAACTGGAAGGAAAACACGGGTCGTGGGTCCCAAACAATTCTGAAACCCTGCAGGGCATACTCCCCGAGATTTCAAGGTCTGAGTGTCATCCATGGAACAATGGTTTATCTTCTGAGCCTGTTGGCGCTGCAGCCATACCCCTTCCAAGGGTATGAGCAGTGGCCATGCTCTCCCCAAACACTGGAGTAAAGGCTCCAGCATCTTCAAGCTTTGGGGTGATGGCCACACACTTGGTTCCACCTTCGTAAAACATTGGGTGGCTGCCAGGCTCTAGGTTCCACCCTCATCAAACATTGGGGTAGCAGCCAAGCTGTCCACAATGCCCTAGCCATCTGAGAAAGCTGGGATGGCAGCACTCTTCCTGAACAAAGGGGCAGAAGGCCTGCCCTCTCCAAGCTCTGGGGCACACATGCCCTTTCCACACACATGGGTGAGCTTGCTCTCTTGGCCTGAGAAGATGTCTTCCAGACCTCAGCTTCCATGGTTCTGCCTTTGCAGTCATTTTTCCTTCAAGCTGTCCCTTTTCTGTTCCTTTTAGTCCAGGCTGGCAGTGGTTCTGTCATATAGACCTTGCAAAAAACTTGTCAGATTCACAGCCATTACCCAGGGGCTCAAACCGTCAGACAGTAAGACTTTCCACAGATCCTTCTGGATAATTGCATTTCCAATCCTGACTTGCACTGAAATGCCTGATGGGATCCATGTTCAGTTAAATCCTCACATAGAGCAGTATTCTCCAGGGACTTATTTTCCAGAAGCTCAGAATTTTCCAAACCATCAATTTCTGGATTCTTTGTGCCCACGAGTTCAGTTCTCAGTTTATCCCTTTCCTCTTGTGTTTTACTACAAGCTGCAAGGAGAAACCAGGCAGCACCTTCTACATGTAGTCTGGAAATCTCCTCAACTAAATATCTGAACATGTCACTTTCAAAATCTGCATTCCACCTGACATCAGAAGTTAATTTTGTCAAGTTCACTGCCACTTTAAAACAAGGATTGCCTTCCTTCCAGTTTGCAATGGCACATTCATCATTTCTATCACCTTCTCTATCAAGCAGCTTACAAGTCTTCTTTCCTCTAACTCATTACTCAATTACAATGCCTTTCTAACAGTTTTGGTATTTGCAATAGCAGCACCCCGCTCTACCGATACCAAAATCTGCTTTGTTTTGATAAGCTGCTCAAAGCAGATACCATGTGTGTATATATAAAATTTTGTTAAGAGCGCGTGCATGCACATACATTTTTATGCAAAATTGGGATATTATTCATATTTATTAAATATTCTGGATATTGCTTTTTTACTTAAAAATGACTTGTGAGCACTTTCCCATGTCATTAATATTATGTGAAGTCATGGCTGCTTAGTATTCTCTTATAAGTAATTATAACATTTATTTAATTATTCGCCAATTTTTGTATATTTAGGATAAGTTAAGTTTTTTTGCTATTATAAAAAATGTTGTGATGGTCATTCTGGTATAGGAATCTTTCTATACATCTACTTAGTTTCTTAGGACATATTCTTAGACGCTTGATATACTAGGTCAAAATATATGAACACTGTCAACAATTTCCTAGAATACTGCCAAATTGCTTCCCCAGAACTGTTCACCAACAGAGAACCTCTTTAATGGTGTATGACACAGTTAATTTCCTATACATTTATCAACATTGGGTGTTATTTTTTAAATTGCCCATTGAATAGACATACTATGGGAACTTATTTTGCATTTTTTAATACTTGAGAAATCACAATTACTTTGTACAATGTCATTCTGGCTATTCTCAGCCTGGACTGACTGCCCACTATAGCAATTTAGAGGAGTGGGCAGCCCGAGAACCAGGTCCAAAGTCAGGGTGGGTGTATTAGTCAGCCAAACGGGTGCTGATACAAAGTACCAGATCTGTTGGCTTTTATAAAGGGTATTTATTTGGGGTAGAAGCTTACAGTTGGAAGGCCATAAAAGAGTAAGTTACTTCCCTCACCAAAGTCTGTTGCCACATGTTGGAGCAAGATGACTGCCGGTCTCTGCGAGAGTTCAGCCTTCCGCTTCCTCTTAAGGCTCCGTGGTCCCAGCTTCTTCCAATCTCACCTGTGGGCTGGAGGGTTCGTCTCTCTCTGGAGCTCATTTCTGCCTGGGCTCAGCTGCAGCTGTAGGCTATCAAGCTCACCCCTCTTCCCAGGGCCTCTGCAGTTAACAAGCTGTCTCTCTTCCCCTGTGTTCTCCTCTGAGTATTTACTTCCATGTGAGAGTCTGTTTTATCAACCCAAAGGGCTGGGACTCAACACTGCATTGCACTCTAATGACGTAGTTGGGTCAGAGCCCTAATCTTAACATAATTTAATCAGACATCTCAGCTGAATCTAATACAATCAAAGGGTTATCATGCCAGAGGAACAGACCAGTTTACAAACATAATTTATATTCCTTTTTGGAATTCATAAATAATATCAAACTGCCACAGTGGGGGAACAGATATTTTGGAGAGCTCTTTCTTCAGACTATCTGCTTGGAGAAAGAGAAACAAAGTAGAAGTAAAGTCACTGGAAGTGCTAAGTAAAAGAAGTGTCCCCACTAGGAACAGGATGATCAGGCTAAAGAGAGAGACACCTATCCTATAGGGTAGTTACTAAGGGCTCTAAAGTCAAAGGGCCTGCATTTGAATACTGTATAACCTTGGGGAAATTACTCAGCCTTCCTATGCCTCTGCTTATCATCTAAAAGGTGGGGCTGACAAGAATACTCACTTCATGGAATATGGGGGAGGACTCCATGAGTTTCTACATGTTAAGGAGTTAGAATCATGTCTGGCACATAGCAATCCCTGAATAAATAACTATTAGCTGCTCTCATACACAGACACATACTTCTAGGGGCAGGTTCTCAAACAGATCAGACTGTGTTGGACATCATGTTCTCCTGAAGAAAACACTGTACAGTATTTCCAGAGCCTTAATGGTTTTGCAGTGTCTACCTACCATCTTCATATGGACTTTCTTATCTCATCTTTCCCCTTCTCCCCTCCCTCCTTCTTTCCTTCCCTCCCTTTATTCTTTCTTTCCTTCCATAAATATTTCTTGAGTATTTACTATTGCCTGGCACTCTCCTAGGCAATAAGGGCAAAAGCTTTGATCAAAGGAGACAAAAACTCCTGTACTAGTGGACCTTAAAATCTACCATACTGTCTTAGTTTGCCAAAGGGCTGCCAATGTAAAGTACCAGAAATGGGTGGGCTTTTATAATGGGAGTTTTATTTGGGGTAAAACTTACAGTTCTGAGGCTGTGAAACATCCAAATCAAGGCATCGGCAGAGATGCTTTCTCACCAAAGTCAGCTCCTGGTGACCCTGGCATCCTGCCACGTGGCAGAGCAAGCTGGCAGCTGATCTCTGGACCCCAGCTGTGGGTAACCAGGCATGTGGGCTGCTCTTCGGCCTTGAGCTCCTCTGTGGGCCCAGCCCTCTTGGGGGCCTCATGCTTCAGCTCTGGCTGCTGGCGATTCTCGAGTCCTCTCTCACAGGGCAGGGTCAAAATGGTGGCTTCCTCTCCACGTGTCTCTGTCTCTGTGTCTCCATTCATACCAGACCCAGCAAAACGGCAGAGCCCCAACCTGAGTCACGTCTCACTGACTTAGTGCAATCAAAGGAGCCCCACACCCACAGGAAGGGATTAGTTCAAGAACATAATCTTTTTGTTTTCGGGATTCATAAAAGAACTTCAAACAGTCACATGTACATTTCTAAGTTTATATGTGGCATGCTTTATTTTTCTGATTCTGTGTCTTTATTCATGTGCTCCACAGAATGCTATTTTCTCTCATTTGTCATTAAGTAATTATCCACTTTTTAACACCCAGTTCAGGTTGCACTTCCTTCTCCAAATCATCCTTGACCCCTTCAACTGGAATCCAAGCTTATACATTTATGCATTTATTGGACGTGTACTCTGTAGTAAGCACAATATTAATTTAACTATTCTTTACCTCCCTGCAAGCACTTATCACTGTCTACCTTGCACTATGGTTATTTATGTGCATGGCTCTTCTCTCCTATGAAATTTAAAGCTCTTTATAGTTAATGTCCAGGACTTAGCCATCTTTGTCTCCCTTGCACTTTCAAATATAGGGTCATGTACATAACTGATGCTTAATAAACGTTTTTTGAAGAAAATAAGTGAAGGAGGCAGCTGGCCATGATTAATGTTTTATATGGGCACATACCAGGCAATAACAGCTTGCAAAAGAAACAAAACATTGTCCTTAGTACAAATAGGTCTGAGTCCTTCTCAGTGAAGCATGGAGACAGGCCAGTGATTTTCACAGGTTCTTCATATCTTAAAGCATTTCAGGCATTGATGGTGGTAAAGAGAAATTTGTTTGTGCCAAGCAAAATTTCCAGAGAACTCCTATCCAGCTTAACTTCCTTGGGCCCTCAGATATTGTATTAGTTCCTATTGCTGATACAGAAAATTACCACATGTTTAGTGGTTTAAACCAACACAAATTTATTATCCTACAGTTGTGGAGATCAGAAGTCCAAAATGGGTTTTACGGGACCCACATTGAGGTGTTGGCAGGGCTGTGTTTCTTCTGGAAGCACCAGGGGAGAATCTGTGTAGTGGCCTTTTCCATCTTCAGAGGCTGCCCACATGCTTTGGCTTGTGGTCTTCTACCAGTAATTGTATAAACTGCAGCCTTTGCTTCCATGGTCACATCTTCTTCTCTGATTCTCCCCGTTCCCTCCTTTACTTATTAGGAGGCTTGTGATTACATTGGGTCCACGTGGATAATCTAGAATAATCTCACCATCTTAAGGTCCTTAAGTAAATCACATCTGCAAAGTCCCTTTGCCATGCAAGGTAAGCTATCACAGGTTCTGTGTATGAGGATGTTGGGTTTTTGTTTTTTCTTGGAGGGGGAAGATTGGGCATTACTTTGTCTCCTCTAGATGTTATCGTTTCCACATCCTTGGTTTCCAGGCCTCCAAACAAGTTTGGAGTTGACAGATGGTGCCTGTGTCTGTGGTTGGTATTATAACCCAGGTAGAGAATGAGGGCCCATAGCTACCTGACTCGGAATAGCTGGTGCTGACACTCTATAGGGGCTTCCCCCCAGGTTGGCAATTTACTATTTAGAGCACCCCTAGGTTCTTTAGGACCTACTTCTTGAACGTTCTTTCACCCTTTTTTCCATAGTCCCCTCCCTACAGCCTAGACCAACAGGAAAGTCGAATAGTGAGACTTTAAAATCATTTGTGATGGTCCTGGAGGTGTCAGTGGAGGAACAGCAGGGAGAGAACTGAAGGATAGGGAATAATTCACAATTAAGAGTATTTTAATTTCTTGTCCAGGTAATGTAACATATTGTTAGGCTAGTTGGTGCAAAAATTTGAAAAAAAATTTGCACACTGAGAATCCCTGATTTTTTCTTAATGTTTTCATATTCTGATCTTGGCCTAGACAAGCAGTAAAGTATATTATTTGCAAAAACAGTAAAAGATCATCTACAGAGAAGTTATGTTAAAATTCTAGCAATGGAAGAACTTCTGTCATTGATGTGGAGGCAGTGGTCACTGGAGGTTCTGAGGGGAGGGAAAAAGGTGTAATTTGGGGGCATTTTCGGGACTTGGGAATTGTCCTGAATGACATTGCAATGACAAATACAGGCCATTATATATCTTGTCATAGCTTACAAAAATGTGCAGGAGAGAGTGTAAACTATAATGGAAACTACAATCCACGCTTAGTGGCAATGCTCCAAAATGTGTAACAAATGTACCACACTAATGAAAGCTGTTGTTAATGTGGGAAAATGTGGGAGGGGTGGGGAGCAGTGCATATGGGAATCCCCTATATTTTGTATGTAACATTTATGTAATCTAAGTATCTTTAAAAAAATAAAATTAAAAAGTATTTAAAAAGAGTATTTTGAAAAGCATGCATAAATCAATACCAAAATGGAATTCATTTTTTATTTTTCTTTTCCTCATAATGCTTTTTTCTGTTAACTAAGATTTTTCTCTTGTGAGATCAGTCATCACTCAGAAGCTAGTGATAGCACAAGAAGTAATAGCACGTGAACTAGTATACACATATTAAATTAGGAACTTTGATAATACAGAAAAATCCCATTGTCAATCTCATGGAGATAATTAGAAAGTTTACAGGCAATCAACTGAGGTAGAGGAGAGACAGAATCTCTATATATTATACTGAAAGCATAAATAGCATTCTATTTTAATTTTATTTGACAGAAAATATCATATCTTGGAAGTTCGGGATAAGTTTAAGAAAAAGAGAAATATGATAACTATGCTTAATATAATTGCTAAATGTCCAAAAGAAAATTTTATTTCATTACTGTTTAAAAGTGAAGCTCACAATACTCAGTAAGGATTTAATATCTGAGAATTAAAAATTAATTTGTAATATTAAATTCAATCAAGATTATTTAATTTAGCTAGATAATATACATAAATCAGAGATGGTATCCTAACTGTAACTAAGCAGCACAGGCTATATTTTTAGAAATCATTTGAGATTATTTTTCAACTTGTATCTTCTTTAACCTTGAGAAATATATTGCAGTAAAGAACATATTTTTCCTTTGGTGTGGTATATGGCAAAGTTGTCTGAAATAATTTCACCTGTCTTCTCTACAAATGGAAAATATAAAAATGTTGACTTTTAATTGGTTTCTGATCTCGATCTAGCAATGACTTGCAGCTTTTTAGCTCAGTGGACTGGTTTTCATATTTGTGTAGTTTTCAATTTAAAATGGGTTAAGATCTAAAAGGTTGCTTATAAATTAGTTGTTTTGAGCTTAGGGATTTGTTTGTAAATCATGGTTGCATTTTGCAGGCTAGCCCGTTATGGTAGCAGGTGCTGGGGAGTACCTTTCAGAGGAGCCCTGGGGGGTGCGGGGGGCTGCCTGTTAAAGATAGCCCAGGGGAGAGAGGCTGCCTAGACGAATTAGCCTGATTGCCCTATGACTGTTCCCAAAATTGCTGCCTCTCCTAACCGTGGGGGAGTCCCTGACTGTCTTTGCTTGGCTTCTGCTTTAAT
>PVKH010039656.1:0-11161 GCA_004027955.1 Chaetophractus vellerosus | reverse complement strand
TTAGGTGTACTTCCATAGAATGGAGACTACATACTGACCATAAGCCAACCGGGTCAAGAACTCTGTGGACCTGCAGCTCCTATGCTACAACTCAATGGACTCAACCAGGACAGCTAGTTGGGAGTTAACAATGGAAGACGGCTATGCAGGGGAATCCAGAGAGCCTGCAGCTGCAGGCAGTATAATCCCTTCCATTGCTGATGGGACAGCGCCATTCCAGACTTCTCAAGATTGGGGGAACAACTATGGACTAGAATGTACTTGTTGGAGTCCTTATATAGACTTATGATGTATGCAATGCAAAAAATCAGAAAATTATGTGGAGCCAGGTTCATTGGATACTTTGGTAGCAGGGTGAGGGAAGACTAATTGTAATGCAGGGATTTTTTTTTTTTTGGTGCGGGGACCTGGGAATTGTCATGGATGATCCTGCAATGGAGGATATAGGCCTGTTTGTATGATCATGTATCATTCAAGAACCGTAAATTAGAGAGGGTTGTCTATGGCCTGAACTGTGATCTATGTCTGATGGCAAAGCCCCAAAATGTGTGTAACTATCAGAGGTGTTATGCCACACTTAGGGATGTGCATGTGGGGGTTTGTGGGAGGGGTGGGGGGTGGCATATGGGTACTCCTGGAATCTCTTTGTAACATTTATGTAATCAATGTATCCTAAAAATGTATAGAGATATATAAAAAATAAATAAAAATTTGAATAAAAAAATAAAAGCAATATTGTACCATTCAAAAAAAAAAATGAAAAAGAGGTAACAGACCCAACTAGAAAGGTTAGTTCACTGTAGGAGTTTCACATTGAATATATGAGGTCCCTAGTTTAATTCCTGGCTCCTCTTAAAGCAGTAATCCACCAGGATATCAAACACCCAGCTGATACATTAGGACAGGGAGAAAATAGACATTATTTTTTTATTAGCTTCTCTTGGGTCTCTTATTCTCCATTAAAAAAAGTTACATTTTTAAAAATTTAACTTACTTTATTCACTAAAATCTTCTTCAAAGCTGCGGAAGGCAGGGTGCAGTGTAATTGATTGATGAACACAGGGAGCCTGAGATCCTTCTCATGGGCCTAAGAGGGAAGGTTCTTTTTCCTTAGTTTATGTTTGACTGCTTGCTTGTATCTTTGTTTTGTGTGTGTGTGTGTGTTTGTTTTTTGTTTTTCTCTCTCCCCACACACAAACCATTTTTCTATTTCTCCTTAATTAGGTGCTGTTGGCTTGTTTCTTGTTTGCTGTGTTTCCTCTTCCTTGATTTTCCCTTTTCTGTGTATACTGATTTTGCCTACCACTGCTCTCTCTTTTCCTTTCTTCATCTTTCTATCTTTCATTTTCTCTTGTTATTCTTATATTCTACCTCTCTTTGTTTAGTCCTCATTTTTTCTGGTTTTTATTTCTATCTTGTCTATCCTGTTTTCTTTCTTCTATTAACTTTTTCTTCCTGTTTTTCCTTTTCTCTTTCTATCTGTCCTAATCACTCTGGCCTTTTAATTCATTCCATATATTTTTCTCTATTTGGTTTCCCATTTCATTGTTGACACTCCACTTTTTTATTCCCATTACTCTACACTGCTTACATTAGTTGATATTCATTTTCCAAGGTATTATATTATTCCTTTTCTACCTTTTAATTATTATTACTATTATCCTTCTTCTTTTCTTACATATTTTGTTTTCTCTGGCACTGATCATTTCCCTTCAAGGGAACATAGACAACAACAATGAAATAGAATAAGAGGAACAAAATATCAAAGAGAAAGCTTAACACACACAAACAAACAGCAACTAAATAAAACCCTATAGTAGAGAGAGAAGCTAATCAACTGAATAAACCCATCAATATAAAAGATGACCAGACAGCAACAAAAAATTACCAACCATACTAAGAAACAGGAAGACAAGGCCAAGTACAATGAACAAATTAAAGACCATGCAGAGAGGCAGAACACTGAACAACTAATCAAAGCTGTCCAAACAAATATAATGGAGCAACTTAATGAAGTGAAAAGAGAGATCAAGGGTATTAAAAAGAAACTGGGAGAGCATGCTGAAGAAATTGTAAACATACATAAAATGATAACAGATATGATGGTGATGGATGGCAATATACAAGAATTGAAAAATATGTGGGAAGCAAATAACAGCATAATTGAACAGGCAGAGGGAAGAATTAGTGATGTGGAAGACAGTACATCTGAAATTAAGCAGAGAGTAGAACAGA
The DNA here is from genome assembly GCA_004027955.1 of Chaetophractus vellerosus. Classification (NCBI taxonomy): domain Eukaryota; kingdom Metazoa; phylum Chordata; class Mammalia; order Cingulata; family Chlamyphoridae; genus Chaetophractus; species Chaetophractus vellerosus. The sequence continues at coordinate 8,926 of PVKH010039656.1, read as the reverse complement.
TAGATAAGAAGATAGAAAAAATTCAGCAGGGAAGTAGGTATCTGAAAAACAACACAAAATGTACAAGCATACACATTATAGGCATCCCAGATGGAGAAGAGAAGGGAAAAGTGACAGAAGGAGTGTTGAAGTAAATAATGGCTGAAAAATTCCAATCCTGTTGAGGAAGATGGATGCATGTGCCAAGGAAGCACAGTGCACCCCAAATGGTATAAATCCTAACAAGCCTACGCAAGACATATGCTTGCCAAATTTTCAATGCTCAAGACAAAGAGGAAATACTCAAGGCAGCAAGAGAAAAGAGAAACATCACATACAAGAGAAACTCAATAAGATTAAGTGCTGATTTCTCATCTGAAACCATGCAGGCAAGAAGGCAGTGGCATGGCATAGTTAAGGTACTAAAAGAAAAAACTCCCAGCCAGGAATTCTCCATCCAACAAAGATGGCATCTAAAAATGATGGAGTACAAAATATTCACAAATAAACATAAATTAAGAGATATGCCAATAAGAAAACTACCATTCAAGAAACACTTAAGGCAGTTCTGAAAGTTTAAAGGAATAAACATGAGAGAGCGACTTGGAGGAGAGTGTAAGAACAAATGAAATGGCAAAAAGAGAAATAAAAACAACATATGACATACATTAACCCAAAGAAAATATGGCTGATGTAAGAAATTCCTTGAGAGTAATAATACTAAACAATAATGGATTAAACTCACCAGTCAAGAGAAACAGATTGGCAGAATGGATTAGGAAATATGTCCTATCTATATGTTGTCTACAGGAAACCCACTGTAGACCCAGGGACACAAGGAGGCTGAAATTGAATGGCTGGAAACCATTCTTACAAGGAAACAATAATCAAAAAAGCTCAGGAGTAGCTGAACTAATATCAGACAAAATAGACTTTAAATGTAAAATCAGTGTAAGAGACAAAGAAGGACCCTATGTATTAGTAAAAGGGGTAGTATTTCAAGAAGATAGAACAACCATAAACCTATATGTACCTAGCCAAGGTGCCTCAAAATACATGAGGAAAATACTGGAAAAACTAAGTGGAGAAACAGATGCCTCTACAATTATAATGGGGGACTTTAATACACCATTATCACCATGAGAAAAAAAACATCTTGACAGAGAATCAATAAAGAAACAAAGACTTTGCATAATACATTAGAAGTTCTGGACCTAATAGACATATACAGAATATTACATCCAAATACAGCTGGGTATACATTCTTTTCAAGTCCACATGGATAATTCTCCAATATAAACCACATGTTAGGTCACAGAAAAATGCTCAATGAATTCAGAAAGTTTGAAATTATAGAAAGTAATTTCTCTGAACACAATGGAATGAAGCTGGAAATCAGTAAGGGCCAGAGAACCAGATTAGTGACAAAGATATGGAAGTTAAAAAACACACTCTTAGTCAAACAGTGGGTCAAGGAAAAATCTCAAAAGAAATCAGTAACTACCTTAAAATGAATGAAAATGACAACAAAACATATCAAATACTATGGGAAGCAGCAAAAGCTGTACTGAGAGGGAAATTCATTGCCATAAATGAATATATCAAAAAAGAAGAAATATCTTAAATCAAATCCCTAACTGCACACCTGGAGGAATTAGAAAAACAACAACAAATTAACCTCAAAATAGTAGAAAAAAGGAAATAACAAAGATTAGAGCAGAACTAAATGAAATAGAAAATAAGAAAGAACTAGAAAAAAATAAACAAACCAAAAGCTGGTTCTTTAAGAAGAGAAATAAAATTGACAAAACTTTAGCAAGACTAACAAAGAAAAAAAGAAAGAAGATGCAAATATACAAATTAAGAAATGAGAAAGAGGATATCACCACTGAACCCACATAAAAAAAGATTACCATAAGAGGATACTTTGAAAAATTATATGCCAACAAGAAGATTAATTTAGAGGAAAAGTACAAATTCCTAGAAACTCACAGGCAGCCTACATTGACAAAACAAGAAATTGATTAACTCAACAAACCAATCACAAGTGAAGAAATAGAATCAGTCATCAAAACCCTCCCAATTAAGAAGAGCCAAAGACCATATGGCTTCACAGTGAATTCTACCAAACATTCGAGAAAGAACTAACACCAGTCCTGCTTAAACTCTTCAAAAAAATAGAAGTATAATGAATATTGTCTAATTCCTTCTGTGATGCCAACATTACTCTAATACAAAAGCCAAACATAGATGTCACAAGAAATGAAAATTACAAACCAAACACTCTAATGAATTTTGATGCTAAAATCCACAACAAAATATTTGCTAATCATCTGCAACAACACATAAAAAGAATTATACACCATGACCAAGTGGGTTTCTTCCTGAGTAAGCAAGGATGGTTTATTATAAGAAAATCAATCAACGTAATACACCACACAAACAGATCAAAAGAAAAATAATCATATGATCATATGTCTTCATACACAAAAAAGCATTTGGCAAAATATATCACCCTTTCCCAATAAAAACACTGCAAAAAAACAGGAATAAAATGAAATTTTCTGAACATGATATAGGGTTTATATGAGAAAGACTCAGCTAACATCATATTCAAGGGTGAAATTCTAAAAGCTTTTGCTCTAAGTTCAGGAACAAGACAAGGATGCTCACTATCATTGCTCCTGTATAATATTGTCTTAGAAGTACTTGCTCAAGAACTGAGGCAAGAAAAAGGTATAGAAGGCATCCAAATTAGAAAGGACGAAGTAAAAATTTCACTATTTGCAGATGGAATGATCCCATACATAGAAAGCCCTAGAAATCTACAAGAAAATTTCTAGAACTTATAAACGAGTTCAGTAAAGTCACAGGTCAATACTCAAAAATCAGTAGCATTTCTGTACACCAAAAATAAACAATCTGGGGAGGAAATCAAGAAAAAAGTACCATGTACAATATTAAATAAAAGAATCAAATATTTAAGAATAAATTTAACTAAAGATGTAAATGATTAAAAACAGAAAACTACACAACACTGCTAAAGGAAATCAAAGAAGACTTAAATAAATGGAAGCATATGCTCTGTTCATGGATAGGAAAACTAACATCATTAATCTGCCTGTACTACCCAACTAATCTACAGACTTAATGCAATCTCAACAAAAATCAACAAAGCATATTTTCTGAATTGGAAAAAATAACTATGAAATTTATTTGGAAGGGCAAGAGGCCTTGAATAGCCAAAGACTTATTGAAAAAGAAAAATGAAATTGGAGGAATCACTCTACCTGACTTTAAAACATACTACAAATCTACAGTGTTCAAAACTGCATAGTATTGGCACAAGGATAGACATACCAAAAAATGGAACCAAATTGAGAATTCTGATATAGACCCTTGCATATACAGTCATCTGATATTTGACAACACCATCAAGCCCACTCAACTGGGACAGAATGGCCTTTTCTACAAATATTGCTTGGAGAACTGGATATCCATATCCAAAAGAAGGAGATAGGAACATCACCTCACACCTTATACAAAAATCACCTCAAGAAGGATCAAAGATCTAAATAAAGGAGCCAAGGCCATAAAGACTTTGGAAGATAATATAGGGATGCATCTACAGGACTTTTAGTAGGAAATGGTTTCATAAACTTCACACCCAAAACATGAGCAGCAAAATAAAAAGTAAATAAATGGGATTGCCTCAAAATTAACAAAAATTATTGCACCATAAAGGATATTATAAAGAAAGTAAAAAGGGAGACTACTCATTGGGAGAAAATATTTGACAACCATACATCTGATAGGAGCCTAATATCCAGCATATATAAAGAAGTGCTACATCTCAAACATAAAATTACGAACAACCCATTTAAAAAATTGGCAAGTGACTTGAAAACACACTTCTCCATGAAAGACATACTGTATTAGTCAGCCACAGGGGTGCCTTTTGGAATATACCAAAATTGGTTGGTCTTTATATAGGGTATTTATTTGGGGTAGATGCTTACAGTTACCAGGCCACAAAGCATAAAGTTCTTCCCTCACCAAAGTCCACGTGTTGGAGCAAGACAGCTGCCAATGTCTCCAGTGTTCAGACTTCTGGGTTCCTCTGTTCCTGGGACTGCATTTCTCTCTGGGCTTAGCTTCTGTTTCCTCCACAAGTTCAGCTGTAGACCATGAGGCTCTCTATGCATTGCGTCTCTCCACAAGGCCAGCCGTAGACTATCAGGTGAACTGCTCACTCCAACATCAGAACTGCTTCTCAAATCTCCTTCTCCAATCTGCTGCCTTTTGTCTAGCCTTTTATACTTGAGACCATGCCCACTGAGGGGTGGGGCTCAATGTCCCACTGACATGGCAGTTAATGCCCTAATCATAACTTAATCATGCCCAGATGAACAGATCAGTTTACAAGCATAATCCAATTTATATTTTTGGAATTCATAATTAAATAAAACTGTCAAACCATTACAAATACAATTGGCTAAAAAGCACATGAAAAGATTCTCAACATCACTAGCTATTAGGGAAATACAAATCAATGAGCTACCATCTTACACACATTATACTCGCAGCTATTAAAAAAACAGAGAAGTACAAGTGTTGGAAAGAATGTGGAGGAATGGAAACCCTCATCCCTGCTGGTGAGAATGTATAATGGTCCAGCCATTATGGAGGACTGTTTCATGGCTCCTCCAAAAACTAATTATAGAACTGCCATATGATCTAGCCATTCCACTGCTGGGTATATACCCAGAAGAATTGAAAGCAAACACATGAACAGATAAATACACACCAATGTTCATAGCAGCATTATTCACTATTGCCAAAAGTTGGAGCCAACACAAATTCCCATCAAAAGATGAATGGATAAACAAAATGTGGTATATACATACAATGGAATATTACTCAGCTATAAGAAAGAATACAGTGCAAACACACTGGATAACATGGAAGAATCTTGAGGACCTTATGTTGAGTGAAGCAAACCAGGCATGGAAGAACAAATATTACTTGATGTATGAGTCAGCCAAAGAGGTGCTGATGCAAAATACCAGAAATTGATTGGTTTTTATAAAGAGTATTCATTTGGGGTAGAAGCTTACATTTACCAGGCCATAAAGCATTAATTTACTTCCCTCACCAAAGCCTATGGCCATGTGTTGTAGCCAGATGACTGCTAACATCTGCCAGGGTTCAGGTTTCCTGGGTTCCTCTCTTCCTGGGGCTTGCCTCTCTCTGGGATCAGCTCCTCCATTTCCTCCAAAAGGCCAGCTGTAGACTCTCAGGCTAATGGCTCCTGTCTTTTCCTGGTGCTTTCTCTCCTTCCTCACAACGAAGCTCTCTTACTTCCTAGGGCACCAGCTCAAGACTCCAACATCAGAACTACAACTCAAAACTCTTCCCTTTGTCCTTTTCATGCCTTTTATATTTGATTCCCCCACCCACCAAGGGATGGGGCTCAACACCCTATTGATGTGGCCCAGTGAATGCCCTAATCATAATTTAATCATGCCCAGATTAACAGACCAGTTTACAAGCATAATCCAATATCTATTTTTGGAATTCATAATTACATCAAACTGCCAAACTGCTACACATGGTTTCATTAATGTGAATTAAGCAAATCAAGCAGACTCAGAGAGTTATTGTCTGGAAGATAGGTTTACAGGAAATAAGAGAGGGAGAAGAAGGTTGTGAGCCAATGCCCACATGGACATAATCTATGATAAGGTGAAGGTGTGTATGTGGGCATTGAAGGGATAAGACAGGAGGGTATTGATACTTTTGGGTTGGGTGGTGCAGGTTTGACAAGTGGGTATAGTGGGGAGGGTGGATTAGATGGTCCATGGAATGAGGGTTGGGGGAGGGTCCAGGTGAACACTGGGGATTGGTTGGTATGTACTTGAAAGTACAAAATTGGGAATGCTCTTATGGGAATATAACAAGGAAGGGTTACTGGTTTAGGGTGTTGGATGTGGGGGCATTTGAGACAAAGTACACCTTGGCAGGCTTCTTGGGAACATGGAAGTGATCATTTTGTCATAATGTGTTTTATCAGTGAGTGGAGACCCACAAGATGAGTGGGAAAGAGCTAGACACACATCCTGAGGAGGGCCAACATATTCTAAAACAGAGAGGTGGGTGTCTCTTGAGAGGATGGACAGTTCCTAATAGGGGAGGATAAACCAGTGGTCAAGACTTCAATGCTATTGCAAGTAACTATGAATTTTGTCATCTGGAGTAAAGCCGGGTGGTCACTGTGGGCCCTGAGGGGAGGGGTAGGGAGGAACAGAATAGATGAAACAGGGGGTATTTAGTGAGCAATGGCAGTGTTCTACATGATCTTGCAATGATGAACACATGTTAAATGTCATCAAAATTTATAAAATATATTATCTAAAATGTAAACCATAGTGTAAATGATTAACCATGGTTAGTAGCTATGTTTCACTATTTGTATATCAGTTGTAACAAATGTACCATCCACATATAAAAACGTATTAATATGAGAAAGGGGGGAAAAGGGGGAGGATGTTGGGTATATGGGAGTCCCTTGCATTCTGTTTTTTACTGTGACCTAAAACTTCTTTGAAAACAAAGTGAAAAAAATAAGACACTGGGGAATAAATGAAAGAAAATGCCACTGTACATACAAGACAACAGATACTACAGTTATGAAAGGCAAAATGTCAAAAATTTTTCAATATTTTTTCATTGTTTTTTAATATCCCAATTTTTAAATTTTAGCTTTAGTTTTCTTTAATTTTTTCTGTATTGTATTTCTTACATTTAAACCTACCAATATAATTTCATTTTTCTATTAATTATATTTGACTATTTTTTGGCTTCATTTTGAAGAGGCTTTGGATCAAAGAAATTACAACTGGGGCAGGGGAGCACTGTTGGTGAGGAGTGTCAGCGATGGGAGATACATTGGAAAGAAGTTTACCTGGATATACATATAAGGTATATAAATATGTTGATATGTTCATGGGGCATATTCACAGTGGGTGGAGATTCACACAATGAAAGAGAATATTGAATTCCCATCCTAGAGAGCTCCATCATGTCCTTTAATGTAGCAACAACTGTCCCCAAAGGCAGGGGCAATGACTGGCAAAGAAGGATGGTCCATTGATGGGCACTTGATATTGACACCTATGCTTGTGAGTTTTTCTCTTGAAATTGAAACTTAGTCTAGTGTTGTGGTGTGCCTAAGAGTTGCCTCCTGAAAGCTTCCTTGTTGCTCAAATCTGTCCTCTGTCTAAGCCAAACTCAGCATAAAATGCATTACCTTCCCCCCAGTGTGAGTCATGACTCCCGGTGATGAGTCTCCCTGGCTCCATGGGATTACCACCAGGCAACAACTAGCAATGAAGCAGGAAAAAGACTTTGAATAAAAGGAGGAAAAGGTAAAGATAAATGTGTTTGTATGGCTATGAGGCTTCAAAGTGAGTCAGGAAGTTATCCCAGAGGTAATGCTTATACACATCTCAGAAGGATCTCATAGATTGCCAAAGTGGATACTACCTCAAATAGTGGGCCAGGCTTCTGAGGGCTCTGTAGACACCCAGATCCTATGGTCAGGGCAGATAGCTCCAGAGTTTGGTGCCTTGCCAGTGGGACCTACTTTGGAATTTGTCCTCTTGAGAGTGATAGAGTTGGTCTCAGTTATGACTTCCCTACACATGATTCATCTGTCCCTTCTTTTTGAACCTACTTGGTGCTAGAGTTGGTAGGTGTACATCCTAGAGCCTTGAATCTTTAGGCTGCCCATGTGCCAGCTGGGCCCTGAACCTCAGAAGAGTTGCAAAACCTACTCTCCAATTCATTGGACTCACTCAGGACAACTATCAAGGAGATGAGGATTGACAACCACCATACCAGGGAAATGAGAGCCTACAACTGCAAGCAAGAAAGGCCCATCCATTGGCTATATGGGAGTGAAGCCCCCTCTCAATTAGAGGGGATGTTGACATCACCATCCCAGAATCCTCAGGATTGGGGAATGAACTATGGACTGGAGTGGACTTACTGGTATTGTACATTAGAGTTGTGATTCTAGCAATGGAAGAAATTATAGAATTGATGTGGAGACAGTGGCCACTGGAGGCTCTGGGGGCAAGTGGAGGGAAAGACAGGTATAAGGCAGAGAGATTTCAGGATTTGGGAATCATCCTAAATGTAAAAACAGATATTTGCCATTATACATCTTCCCATAGCCTGCAGAATTGTGTGGGAGAGAGTGTAAACTACAATGTGAATTATGGCCCATGCTTAATAGCAATGCCCCAGGATGAGTATATCAATTGCAATGAATGTGCCACACTAATGAAGGGTGTTGTTTATGTGGGAGGGTGTAGGAGGTGTAGGGAGTGGGGCATATGAGAATCCCTATATTTTTTGTGTAATCTAAGAATCTTTAAAAATAATTTTTTAAATAAAAAATTAAGGACTACCACTGCTTAAAGAACTGAGCTGGGTTTGAACAAGTTTTATGCTATACCACCAATAACTGGTTTCACAAGTTTCAGGCTGTGATGATGTTGTTATTAGGTACTTAGCTTTTGCTTTCCAAAAAGATGTTCCAGGGCATACAATGGCTGGTACTCATATGTTTCAGCACATGTTTCTGGTGCATTTAGCACTTCCTTGGATAGTGGGCTTTACTCAGGATAAATACACTCAGCTATCAGTCCATTGGGTTGTATGCAGCTGCCCTGGTGGCAGGTTATTTGAGGAAGACATTGCATGAGCTTATTTGAAGCAGGAAGATTAGACTAAGATGCAAACATAAGTGTTTTGAGGTAAACCGGTGAGGGAGACTTTCTCTGATAAGCAAAATAACAGTTGAAATTTCTCCCATAGGTCTTAAGACGTGGGCCACTGATGGGTGAGCTCCAGGTTTGCAATACCATACATGTTGTCCCCT
>PVKH010039655.1:0-11160 GCA_004027955.1 Chaetophractus vellerosus | reverse complement strand
GGGACATGATTCCCGGGATTGAGCCTCCCTGGCAACGAGGGATTAATAACAAATGTCAACGGGCATTATGACTGGAAAAAGGCTCCGAATAAAAGGGGGAAATGGTAAAGACAAATGAGTTCATAGGGCTATGAGACTTCAAAGTGAGTTGGGAGGTCAACCCAGAGGTAACACTTATGCAGATCTCAGTAGGACCTCCTAGGCTTCCATATGGATATCACCACAAACAGAGGCCCTCCTGAGGGCTTTGGAGATATCCAGGTCCTATATCAGGGCAGATAGCCCCAGAGTTTGGTGCCTTACCAGCGGGCCCTAATTTGGAACCCTTGCTCCTGAGAATGACAGAGTCTGACCAAAATATATCTTCACTGCTCCTGGTCCATCTGTCTCTTCTATTCAACCCTATATTTGATGCCAGAGTTTTAGGTGTACTTCCAGAGACAGGAGACTATGGGCTGTCCATATACCAACTGGGTCCAGAGGCTCTGTGGACCTGCAACTCCTACTCTACAACTCAATGGATTCACCCAGAACACCTAGTGGGGAGATGATGATGGACGACGGCTATTGTGGGGAATGGAAAGAGCCTGCAGCTGCAGGCAGGATAATCTCTTCCATCGTATCCACACCATATAACTCCCCTCTCACTTGGTGGTGGAGGGGACTTCACCATCCCAGACTCCTCAGGATTGGGGAAAGAACTATGGACTAGAATGGACTTGTTGGTGTCCTGTTATAGACTTGTGATTCATGCAATGGAAGAAATTACAAAATTACGTGGAGCCAGGGGCCACTGGGCAGGGAGAGGGAAGGGCAATTGTCATACGGGGGCTTTTTTTGGGACTTGGGAATTGTCCTGGGTGATGTTGCAATGGAAGATAGAGGCCATTTTATATCATCATGTATCATGCCGAACTGTGTTGGAGAGAGGGTGGTCTACAGTCTGATCTGTGGTCCATGCTTGATGGCAAAGCCCCAAAATGTGTATATCTATTACAGGTGATGTCCCACACTGATGAAGGATGTATATATGGGAGGTTCTGGGAGGTGTGGAAGGTGTGGCATATGGGTACTCCTAAAATTTCTGCATAACATTTATGTAATCAATGTATCCTAAAAAATATGGATTAAAAATTGAAAAAAATAATAGGGTGAATTTGGGGAAAATACACCAAATGTAGGATATAGACTATAGTTATTAGTAATGTTTTTGACAATTCTCTTTCATCATCTGTAACAAATGTTCCACAACAATGCAAGGTGTTGGTGGTGGGGTGATGTATGGGAGTCCTGTATTTTATGCATGTTTGCTTTAAAGGTTCAAAGCTTTTACTATACACTTACTATTTATGTACATTCATGTATACATGATATCCTTCAATAAATTTTTTTAAATGAAAAAAATGAAATGATAAGTCATAGGACTGTATAACACAGTGAAACTTATTGTTGGTGATGGACTATAGTCATTTGTACAAGTATAAGAATATTGACAATTGATAATAGTACTAATTTTTCTTTATTTTTAAAGGAACTTTAGATTGTATAAATATTGCATCAAAAATATGGGGGATTCTCATATATACCAGATCTCCCCCTCCCACATTTTCCCCATTAACATCTTTCATTAGCGTGGTACGTTTTTTTTTTTTTTTTACAATTGGACAAATTTTGAAGCATTGCTAATAAGTGTGGTCTGTAGTTTATGTTATGTTTTACATTTTGCACCACACAATTTTATAGGTTTTGACAAAATGTATAACGGCTTACATGTGTCATTTCAGTATCATGCAGATCTATTCCAATGTCTCAAAAATAATAGGGGCAGAAGACCATGTGTAGGAAAATTATACATCTGTCTAACTCTGATTCACTGGGGGAGATTTACTATTTTAATCATCTTTTCTTATTTGTAACAAAGCTAACATCTGTGTGAAAAATAGTACAATTTTAAAAAGTACTATCATCAATTGTAACAAATATTCCACACCCATGCAAGGTGTTAGTGATGGGGTGATATTTGGAAATTCTTCATTTTATGAATGATTTTTCTGTAAATCCACAACTTCTCTAATGAAAAGATCTTTGGAAAAATTAGAAACTATAAAATATTGCTATGAGAAACAAAAAAGTACCTAATGAAAAAAATATATAAAGAGTACCTAGATGAATAGAGAGATACCATTTTCATGGGTCAGAAGTCTTGATGTTATCTCAGTTTACTCTGAATTAATCTATAAATTTAACTGCTACAATGAAAATTGCAGATTTTTTTTTGTTGAAATTGACAAGTTTATTTTAAAATCCATAAGGAAATGCAAGAGAACTAGAATAGCTTGTGGTGAGAATTAAATGAGAAAATGCATATGAATCATTGGGCAAAGTGTCTATTATTTGTATTAAAATAAGATTTTCAATAAATATCATAATTAAAATGTTTTTAAAAAGTGTAGGGATATATATCCTTTGGGAGGATAAAGAAGCTTTCCTATTTTAATGCTAGAATGTTGTCATGGGGCCTTCCATTAACTTACATCAGTTTGATCAGTTTCCATAACATCAATTACTAACCACTGAGGAATGAATACCTACCCTTTATTTAGAATTTCTAAAGAGACAAAAAATAGTAGGCAAAATCTTACTTTTCCATATTCACTCCTAGTGTTGTATTTGCTATAACTTTGAATCCCTATTTGTGAATTATGAGACTAGCTTGGATCATTTGATAGGTTCATCAAATATATGCAAATTTCATTAGTTCAATAAATAATGAAATTGTCTTACATTCTCATTTATCCTTGAATACTAGATATGGGCAATGTAGTATGATGTCCTCCCTTTTGCAAGAGTTTAGAAACTTCATCTTAACTATTTTATCATAAAAACAAATATTTATCTGTTTATTTAATTATATTTACATATTTGTAGAGTGAAGAAGAAGAGAAATGATTTAGGCTTTATAGCTCAGGTACTTTTTTCTTAACCTCAGATGCCCCCAGGGAAACCCTTGGCCATAAGTACTCATAAAGAAAGAATATATATATGTTTAAGTATAATTTAAGGCCTTACACTAGAAATAATAGAATTGCCTCCTTAGAGAACAAAGAATTGAAAGCAGTGGGAGGAACTGCAGATATATCAGCCAGCAAGTTGTGAATGAGAATCTCTATTTCATGAAATTCTTTTGTTGTTTGTTTAGTGTAATTCTTTTTAATCTTTTCATTTCCATTAATTTAGGCCTATTTTTATATGTTTTCTACCATGTCAAATGATCTCAATATTTAATATGAACTGATTCTAATAAATATAACTAAGATATGTTATGGAGCTGCTCTTAGTTATGATGCAAAAAAATTCATATACTTCACAGAGGAAATAATTTGCAAATATCCTTTGCGATTGGATTATTTTTATTCAAAAAAATTATGCATATATATATCTATGGCCTACAATGTGCAATGAACTATTCTAGGTGTTTGAAATATATCAGTAACCAGAAATCCAAAAATTACTTTCCAGAAAAATGAATCTGAAGAAATCATGACTTGTGCTAGAAACTGATGTGAAAAGAGAAATATGTACTTGCTCTTATTTCACTCCAGTGCTTTTAATATTCTTAGGAAACTCATGATATTATGAATTTAGAAATTAAAATGCAAATCCAGATGGAAATTGTGACCCACATGCTGTGATTGCAGAGTCCCAGGCTGTATTGGAAATTAAAGGCCTGGCAGATCATAGATGGTGACAGCATTGTTTCAATTAATGAAGTAGGTATTGAAGCTTAAAAGGGCGAAGATGACAAGGGGGAGCTGAGTACTTTTGTGTCTGGAAGAGGAAACGCTTTGCAACATTAAACCCAAGAGAACCGAGCTCACGACTTCTTTCTGAAATTCATTAATCTCGTCCATGAATATCTATCTCACTGTCAAGCTGCTTGATAGACGCTTTGGGAAAATGCTTTACTTCCTCATAATGGAACCAACACCCACCTTGTTCTAAAGCTCCAGTGATGCTCCACCTTCACAGAAATACTAAGCAGACCTGAAATGATCTGGAGGAGCCAGTGAGATGATGCCAAAATGGCACACGAGGGACAGGAAAAATTTTTGCCCCATGGGGCAAGTTTTCTTCATTAATTTGTTTCTGAGATGAGAAACGCATAGAAAATGGAAATGGTATTGCTGAGAATTTTCATCCATAGATTTTATTTTTAAGCAAAAGAAAGAGGGGCTTTAGAAATTATTCTGGTGAACTTCTCCTGTAGATTTGATTCTAAGATATAATAGCACAGACTTTAAGTGAAATCAAAAGGCTAGACAAAATGCCACAACAACAAAAGAACATATCTGAGAAAACCCATAGGCTTAAAAGCAGTCAAATCATTTTCAGGCTCAATTACAAAGCTTTGCCCAGTCCCAATTAATCTCTATTTTCATAAAAAGAAAACAGAAAAATAACACATGTGAATTACCCAAGACTCCTTCATTTGGAAAACATTCAAAATTCAGTCTTCTTCACTATTTTAATATTAAAATCTGGACTTTGATTGTCAGAAAATCATTTTTCAATTAACAACATTTAAATAACAAAGAAATGCTTGAAAATGAAATAAATATTTCATTAGTATTTATTCTTTTTATTATGATAACGGTTAGAAAAAGGGCTTTTGGATTTGATCTGTGGCCAAGTAAATCAGTTTGGTATTTTAACATAGTTCACTTTTTGTATTGTACTTTGCCTTCTAACTGCCTTTATGTTTTGCCTTTGAGGTGACTGTGTTTCCTTTTAAATCACAGGTATTTATTTTCAGCTTCATTTTCCCCCCATTGGTTCCTGCATCTGTGTGGTGGGTGGAACTGGCTCTATATCAGTTCCAACCCTTTAATGATAGGGATCACAGACTAAAAAAAACATAGCCTAGGATGCCAAAGGCAGTGTGGAGGAGGCAGAAAATGAGGACAAAGTCTGCTGCTAGCCTAATACTTTGCCTTAAATATGTAGCACAGTGTTCCTGGTGTTACTTTCCTTCTAGGGTAGAAAAGAGAATTTAGAAAATCTGATTTACCAGTTGCACTTTATTATCTTGATTTAAGCTCATACATATAATAGGCCAAAATAAAAAATGAATCACATCTGATTTTAAATATAAACATAGAAGATAAATAAAAGAATGAGTTAGGATTTTTACAGATGGGAAAATAAGAGGGAAAATTGTTTTTATTTTTTTAAGTGTTAGACATATTTTTTCCCAAATGTTCTTTGAGATTTAATTGGCAGCAAGACTAATCCAGGATTTAGTTCCTTGGTTATCTACATAAGGAGAACATAAATTATTAATTGCAGAATTTCAATTACAAAGTTATTTGAATCTAATTTTTCTTCTGTTTTCACTGTTTTATTAAATCAGGAGGAGCATACAACTAATTATACTATTGACACATAGATGCAGGGACTTAAAAATTAAGCAGATTTAACATGGGATTATATACAAGTAACTTGTAAATGCTTCTTCTTTTATATCTTTTTTCCTTAAAATTTTATTGGTGACAAATTTTAAAAGTATATAATGGATTTCCATTTCAGCTACAACATGGAAGAACTTGAAAGTTGTTTCTTCCATCTTCACAAGAAAAAGCTGCACAACTGAAAATCAATGACTCTTGAACATGTGAGAAATATGAGGCAAATCCATTCGCACAGATGATATCTGCTTACCTGGAGCAGAAGGTAAGCAGATTTCAGTTATGACTCTCTTCTCAAGCTTACCTGAAAATCCCCAAATAATTAGAAATTAAGCAACACACTTAGAACAGTTTTTGGGGTCAAAGGAGTCCCTCAAATATTTGGAATTAAATGGAATTTAAAATACAATTTATCAGAATTTAAGGAAGAAATAATTCCAATTTCTCCCAATCTCATCTAGGAAATAGAAGTAGAAGGAATGCATTTTAGCTTGTTCTACGATGCCAGCAATACTCTATTACTCAAACCAGAAAAAGAAATGGAAAGAAAGGAGAACAGATATCCAAAATTTTTGAACAAAATATTAGCAAATTAAAGCCAACAATGTTTTAAAAATATACACCATGATCAAATGGGATTTATTCCAGGTATGCAAAGTCAATTAACATTTAAAAATCAATAAATCTACTCCACCATACGAACAGACTAGAGAAAAAGCTTATGGTATGTGGCAGTTTGAATCATTTGTGGACCCCAGAAAATCCTGTTCTTGAATCTAATCCAGTTCTGTGCATGTAAATCTATTGCAAGTGGGAACTTTTGATTAAATTACTTCAGTTAAGGGTCTTTGGTTAGATTGTGTGACCCAGGGTGGGTCTTAATCATCTTACTGGAGTCCTTTATATTTGGAGGAATAAAAAGCCACAGGCACGGAAACAAACTGCAGGGACAGAGAAGAATCCAGAAACTGAAATGGAAGGCTCCGGGTGCCAGAATGGAACATAGAAGCTGAGAGAAAGGCACTTTAGCCAGGAGCTGAAAGCAACAAGTCCCAGACAAGAGGGGAGAGTTGAGCAGATGCCACCATTTGGCAGATTGCATACAGCTGCAGCTCAGGGAGAAAGGATCTCTTGATGATGCCCTGATTTAGACATTTTCACAGCCTCAGAACTGTAAGCTTTTAACCTAATAAATTCCCATTGACAAAGCCAACCCATTTCTGGTATTTTGTTTCCAGCAGCTTTTTAGCAAACTAAAACAGAAATTGGTACCAGAAGAGTGAGTACATGCTGCTGCGTAAATACCAAAAATGTTATAAAGTGTTTTTAAAATAGGAAAGGGGAAGATTTTGTAAGACTTGGGAGATACTTGGTAGAAAATGCCTAGATTGCTTTGAAGAGACTATTGGTAGAAATATGAACACCAAAGATACTACTGGTGAGGCCTTAGACAGAGATGATGAGTGTGTCATTGCAAATTGGAAGAAAGGTGATCATTTTAAAGTTGCAGAGAACTTGGCAAAATTGACTGCTGGTATTAAATGGAAGACAGAATTTGAAAGTGATGAGTTGGGACATTTAGCTGAGAAGATTTCCAAACTAACTGTGGAAAGTGTGGCCTGGTTTCTCCTTCTAGCTTAGAGTAAAATGTGGATGAAAGGGATAAGCTGAGAACTGAAGTCCTGGGCACAAAGAAACCAGAAATTGATGGTTTGGGAAATTCTGAGCTTCCAGAAAATGAGTCCCAAAAGAATGGTGTCCCATGTGAGAATTTAACCAAACATGGATTGGAATGCAGTTATCCAGCAAGGACGTGTGTTTTGTAAAAGTCAACCCATTTCTGGTATATTGCTCCCAGCAGCTTTTAGCAAACTAAAACATGGTCTTATAGATTGATGCAGAAAAATCATTTTAAACTACCTCCTCTATACTAGTCTGACAAAGGGGTGCCAATGCAAAGTACCAGAAATCTATTGACTTTTGTAAAGGGTATTTATTTTGGGGTAAAAGCTTACAGTTGCAGGGCCATAAAGAGTCCAACTTAAGATTGCTTTCTCACCAAAGTCGGCTGCCATGTGTTGAAGCAATATGGTCCCAGATCTCTGCAAAGGTTCAGCCTTCCCTTCTGGGCTTCCATTCTCTCAGCTACAGACTGGCACAGGGCTTGTCTCTCAGGGCTTCCGGTCTCTTCTGGAATAGGGCTCATTTCTTTCTGGGCCTTCTGTATCAGTCTTGGCTCTCTACCCAAGGTGAGCTGAAAACTATCAGGTGAATGACTTTTCCCTCCCTGGGGACCCAGCATCAAGACTGACAAGAGTTCTCTCTCTTCTTGGTGTGTCTTCTTGAGTAAGTGTCCATTTATACCAGCCTACCAAGGGGGTGGGAGCTCAACCTGAGTCACACCCTACTGATGTAGCCCAATCAGAAGCCCTAAATTGATTTTTATCAAATAAACTTAATCAGAGGCCACTCACTGAATTTAATACAAAGGGTAGCACACCCAGAGAAATAGATTAGTTTACAAACATAATCTTTCTCTTTGGGGGATTCATAAATAATCTCAAACTTCCACTTCCTCCCAAAGAAACAACAAAACCCAAAAAATCCATCCATGGAAAAACTCTTAGAAAACTAGAAATAGAGAGAAACTTTCTCAGTTTGGTTAAGAACATCTACAAAAACCAGACAGCTAATTTTGTATATAGTGGTGAGAAAATGGATGCTTCACTCTAAGATGGAGAAAAAGGAAAGGATGTACTTACTCATCACTCTTATTCAGCATTGTATTGGAAGTCCCAAACCATGCTGTAAGACAAGAAAAGAAAGAAAATAAATGGGTACAATAGGAAAGGAAGAAATAAAACTGCTGCTATGCAGATATGACATGGTGTCTATATGGAAAAAATACCAAAGTATCAATAACAAACCTCCTGAAAGTAACAAGCAATTATAGTAATGTTGCAGAATACAATAAAATGTAAATTTATTTCCTACATATCATCAGTGAACACTAGAAATTTGAAATTTGGAAAAGATCGTGAATAGAAAACACAATACTGAAGGTGAAGAACAAAGGTGGAGGACTCAAATTACCCAATATCAAGACTTACTGCATGTCTAAAGTAAATCAAGACAGTCTGGTATTACTGAAATAATAGACCAAAGCTATGCTATGGAGAGGGGACTAGTAATATCCATGGAATAGATTAGCGTGCTCACAAATACATCCATACAAATATAGTGAAGTGATATTTCACAAAGGATCAAAGACAATTCAATGGAAAAAAATAGTCATTACAAGAAATGGTGCTGGAACAATTGAACTTTCATAGGTAAAAAATAAACCTGGTTACAGACTGTACACCTTAGACAAAAATAATTCAAAATGAATCTTTGATAGTTATGCATTCTATGTTTAGGGCTAAGATTCATTAATAAAAGAAAAGGAAGAATCTACATGAACTTGGGTTTGGTAATGAGTTTTGTTTTTGTTTTTGTTTTTTGGTAATGAGTTTTTAAAATATAACAACAATAGCATGAACCTTGACATAATAAAATGTTTGACATTATTAAAATTATTAAGTTCTGCTCTGTGAAAGACACTGTTAAAGAATGAAAAGACAAACCATAAACTAGGAGAAGTTATTTGTAAAACACGTTTCTGATAAATGACATATCCAGGCATACAAAGAACTTGGAAAATTCAATAATAGAAAAACAGACAACTCAATTAAAAAATGGGCTCCAGATCTGGACAGACATCTCAGCGAAGTAGATATACTGATAATAAGTAAGCATATGAAAGATGCGCAACATCATTTACCCTTAAGGAATTGAAAGTTGAGTAGCAATTATATACCAATGTCCATTCATTAGAATGGTTAAAACTCAAACAATACCAACTCTGGCCAGGATGAGGTTACAGAGCAATAGGAGGTCTCATTCATTGTTGGTGGGAATGCAAAACGGTACAGCTAATTTGGAAGACAGTTTGGCAGACTTACAAAATAAGGATAAACTTACCATACAATCCAGCCATTGCTCTTCTTGGTATTTGCCCAACTGACTAAAAAATTCATTATTTACACCTGTACATGAATGTTTATAACAGCTTTATTCTTAATTGCCACAAAGATTTCCTTCGATTGGTGATTGAACAAATGAACTGTGGCATTTATACAGAACATTAATCATCAATAAAAATAAATATGTTATCAAGCCATGAAAACACATTGATTAAATTTCAGTGCATATTACTAAATTAAAGATTCCAGTCTAAAAAAGGTACACACTTTATGGTTTCACTCATATATTTTGTTGAAGGATAGGATGGTTAATTTTGTGTCAACTTGGCTAAGCATGGCTAGGTGCTCAGATGCTTGGTTATACATTAGTCTAGAAGTTTCTGTAAATATTTTTTTTCCTTGTAGATCTTTTAAATTTATTTCTGCTGTGCTATCAGTGGAAGGATTTTTTAAATAAAGTTTTATTGCCATATACCATTCATACATGAATATATATAAACAATGAGTGTATAGTAAAAGTTGTGAATTTACAAAACATCATGAATATCATCATATAAGGCTCCCATACATCTCCCTATCATCAATTCCTTGCATTGTTGTGAAACATTTGTTAGAAACTATGAAAGAGCATCATCAAAATATTACTACTAACTATAGCTATATCTTACATTTGGTGTAATTTTCTCCCAACACACCTGAATATTAACACCCTATATTAGTATTATATATTTGTTATCACTCATGAGTAAATGTTCTCATATTTGTCCTGTTTACCAAAGTCCATTTTCCACCACTGGATTCCCTGTGTTATACATTTCCATGCTTTGTACAATCCATTTAAAGTGTACACTCAGTGGCTGTCATATTCATCACAGTTGTACTGTCATCACGTCAGTCAATTTTAGAATGTTTCCATTACTAAAAAAGGAAAAATTCTATACCCCTTTATACCATCCTATTTTGTCCCTAAGAATTGATATAATATCTTCTTTGCCATTGCTGCAAAAATATTACAATTAAAATATTACTGCTAACTAGAATTCATAAGTTACATTAGTTGTAAGAATACACCATATTCTTAACACTTTGTTAAAGAACATTATTATACTATTAACCAAAATCTTCATCTACCACTGAAATCACTGTTATACAGTCCCTAAATTATTCTCTACTTCTTTTCAGTTGAAGTATTATATCCACAGACTACCCCTTTCAGCGACAATCTCATTTATAACACAGCAGTGTTAGTTATACTCATTATAATGTGTTACCATCAACTATTCATTTCCACACTTTTACAATTAACCATATTAGTAATGCTATATATATTAAGCATTAGCTCCCATTCTCAACCCACATTCTATTTCCTAGTAACCTATACTCCAGACAATATTTATCCTTTTGTGTCTGGCTTATTTCACTTAACAACATAATATCCTCTAGGTTCATCCATGTTGTCATAGTCATATGCATTCCAATTTCATTTCTTCTTAGAGATTAATAGTATTCATCATATATATATATATATATATATATATATATATATATACATACACACCACATTTTGTTTAGCCATTCCTCATTTGATAGACACTTGGGCTAGTTCCATATTTTAGCAATTGTGAATAATGTTGCTATGAACTTCGGTGTGCAAATGTCAGTTTGCTTCC
>PVKH010039654.1:0-11165 GCA_004027955.1 Chaetophractus vellerosus | reverse complement strand
ATGCCTGGACATCTAATTATCTTGATGAGCTTACTTTGAAGGTCAGTATCTCTCTCTTACCTAGGGTTTTATTGTTGATTTGCTTTGTGTTAAGGCTCTTCTTTGACATTGGTTCATCTCATTCTAGTTCTTCAGAATAGCCCATGTTTGATCAGATTTTTTCAGTTCTTCTTCACCTGATTCTTGTCCTGGATATGCAGTAAACTTTTTAAGTTTGCATTATTTGTGCAATTGTTTCACCCCCAGGAGAAAGTTTCCTTTCCTCTCTTCTTTCTCCAGGAATCTTGATCTGTTCTGTCTGTTTTGCCTCTATAGTTTCTGGAGGACAAATTCTGGTAAGAGGGTCACCCAAGAGAAGACTTCCTGACACTATTTCTCCACAAAAACAGAGCCAGGGACCAGTGAAGGGGGCATAGATTGGTTCCAAAGTGCCCTGGGGAGGCAACCAGGAAGGATGCCAAATGTTTCTTCATGGGTCCCCAAAGCTGTGCTTTCCTGGCCTTCCCAGTAGATGGTATTCTCCAGCAAACTGTTCCCTGCAACCCCAAGGAGGTACTGTGCCTTTAAGTCTCCGTCATCTCTGCCCCTGTGGGGTGCGGTTCAAACAATGGCTCTTATAGTCTTTTTCCAGAGCAGGTTGCTCTGAGCTCAGAGCTCAGAGCTGGGACTCAGTGATCCAAATTCACTATTCAAAGCCATGATCAGTGCTCAGCTGTATGCCACCCCCTGTTCTTGGGGAAGAGGATTTTTATGTCACTTTCTGACAGCCACAGCTAGCCAGAGACTGGATCCCTAGGTGACCTTCTGCAAGAGCAGGGGATGGGCAGCAGAAGCTGCTGTATGAAGAGTGCTACTCACAGTTATTTACCAGTTTATCAACGTCTTCCTCCCACTCTTCCCTTGATGTTTTTCAGTATTCTTCTGGCCTCTGGAACCCCAGATCATTGTTCAGACAGTTCCTGCCTATTTGCTGTTAGCTAGCGGTTTTAGAGGATGGAATGAGTCCTGGAGCTTCCTACTCTGCAGTCTTTCCCAATACTTCCTCCTCTGTTTTCTATTTCTTTGAATGGGATCTGTGTCCGTTCTCTCTCTCTCTCTCTCTCTCTCTCTCTCTCCCCCTCACCTCTCCCTCCATCCCTCCCTTCCTTTTCCTCCCTTCCTCCCTGTCTCCTTCTGGCCCCATACCCACTCTTAAGATCTTCTCTTTTTCTCTGGTATTTTGAAGGTCATGACATGGCTCTGTGTGCTGGATACTCAATAAGCTTTTTCAGTATGGAAAATTATTCCTTCAGCTCTGGGAAATTTTCTTGTACTATATCTTAAATAATTTTCTTCCCTCCATATTCTCTGGTCTGTTTCTACAACTTCTATTATTCCCAAAGTCCTGGAATAATCCTCTTTTTTTTCTTATCACCCATATTTTCCATCTCTTTGTTTTTGTATACTATTATACTTTCTTGGAGTTTTTCGCAATTTTAACTTTCAACCTCTTACTGTCTATTCCATCTATCATGTTTTTAATTTTGAAGAACTCTATCTTGTTCTCTATTTCTATTTTTAGTGTTTGTTCTTATTTCATAGATGCAATATTTTATCTTATCACTCTGATGCTATTACTGATAATTTTTTAAATGTTTTCTTCTTTTCCCTCTATTGTCCCTCTTTTGTACAAATCCCCACCCCCACTTTTGTTTAACTTTTAAATTGAGGTGTAATTTACATACTGAAAAGTATACAGATTTCAATTATGCAGATTGAATTTTACATATTATTGCATCCATATAGCTAATCTCATAGCAAGGTATAGAATATTTCTAATACCCCAAAAGGCTCCTCCTTCCTCTTCCCAGGCAATACAATCCCCATATAGTTAATCATTATTATGATTTCTATTAACAATAATTAGTTTTGCCTGTTCTTGAACTTCATATCAAAGGAGCCATATGGTATGTACTCTTTGTGCCTGGTTTATTTCACTCAACAATATTGTGTCTGTGAAGTTCATCTATATAATTAAATTTAGCATTTGTTCATTCTTTTTCATTGCTGTATATTATTTTGTTGTTTAAATACATCACAATTTATTGATTCATTTACTGTTGAAAGACATTTGAGTTGTTTCCAGTTTGGGTCTATTATAAATGAAGATATTATGAACATTCTTGTGCGTGTTTATTGGTGAATGTAAGCTTTCATTTCTATGAGGTACTATCAAGGAGTGAAATTGATGAGTCATAATATATATGAAGGTTAAGATTTATTATATATTGCCATGGTGTTTTCAAGTTGTTGTACTAATTTATACTCCTACCAGCAATGAATGAAATTTCCAGTTGCTCCCCATCTTCATGAACAGTTGGTATTGCCAATTCTTAATTTTAGTCATTTTAGTATATAGCAGTCTCTCATTGCAGCTTTAATTTGAATTTCCTTGCTATGATTATTTGCAATTTGGATATTCTTTTTGTGTGTAAATTCCTGTTCAAGATTTTGCCTGTTTAAAACATTGGGTTTTGTATTTGTTATCCCTTCTGTTTGAAAAATTACCTCAAGATATAGTAGTTTAAAACAGCAATAAGCAATTTTCTCACAGTTTCTGTGGGGCAGGCAGTCTGGAGAGGCTTGGCTGGGTGGTTCCGGCTTGGGGTCTCTCATGAAGTTGCAGTCAAGATATTTGCTGGGGTTGCAGTCATTTACAGGCTCAACTAAGGCTGGAGGTTCCATTTCTGAGATAGCTTTCTCACATGACTGGCAAATTGGTACCGGCTGTTTGCAGGAGGCCACAATTCTTGCCTCATAGATTTTCCATAGGATGGCTTGAGTTTCTTCACAGCGTTATGTCTGTTCTTCCTCAGAGGAGGTTATGCAACAGAGAGCAGAGTAGAACATGCAATGTCTTTTATGACCAAGCTTTGGAAGTTATACTTCGTCATTTCTGTAATACACCGTTGCTCACACATGTCAGCCTAATTCAGTGTGGGAAGGAAATAACTAAACAAGGGTGGAAATACTAGGAAGCAAGGATCACTGG
Source organism: Chaetophractus vellerosus (assembly GCA_004027955.1). Classification (NCBI taxonomy): domain Eukaryota; kingdom Metazoa; phylum Chordata; class Mammalia; order Cingulata; family Chlamyphoridae; genus Chaetophractus; species Chaetophractus vellerosus. The sequence goes on along the minus strand of PVKH010039654.1, from coordinate 8,134 downwards.
GGGCCATTTTGGAATCTGGCTACCACAGGTTGTCTGTTGTTTTCCATATATATTCTGGTTAAAAATTCTCTGTCAGATGTATTTACTGCAATATCTTTTCCTTGCTTATGACTAGATTTTCATTCTCTTAATTGTGCCTTTTGACAAAGAGAAGTTATTAACAGCTTTATTAGAAAATTCCATTTTAAATATACAGTTCAATGTGTTTTAGTATGTTCAGAGTTATATAACCAACACCACAATCAATTTTAGAATATTTCCATCATCTCAGAAAGAATCCCCATACTTATTAGCAATCACTCTTCATTCCCCCCATAAATTCCTAGCCCTAAGAAACCATTAATCTACTTTCTCAATATATAGATTTGCCTGTTCTGGATATTTCATGTACATGAAGTCATATAATATATGGTCTTTTGTGATTGGCTTTTTTTACTTAGCAAATGTATTCAAGGTTCACTGATGTTGTATATATCAGTACTTCATCTTTTTTATTGAGAAATAATATTCCATTGTATGAATATATAACACATTTTGTTTATCCACACAGCAGTTAATGGACATTTGGGTTGGTTCTGCTTTTTGGCTATCATGAATAATGCTGCTATGAACATCATGTAAAATTTTTTGTGTGAACATATGTTCTCAATTCTTTTGGAGTAGACTCCTTAGAAGTGGAATTGCTGGGTCAAATGGTAACTCTATATTTAACCTTTAGAGGAACTGTCTTAACTGTTTTACCAAAGAGGCTGCACCATTTTCTATTCCCACCAGCAATGTTTGAGGATTCTAATTTCTCCATATTCTTACTTGTTATTTTCGATGTTTTAAAAAAATCGTTTTAGCCATCCTAATGAGTATGAAGTGCTATCTCATTGTGGTTTTTGCTATAATTAATTAATTTATTATTAATTGTGTTAAAATAAACAGAAAATAAAAATCATTTTAACCATCTTAAATAGAAAATTCTTTGACATTAAGAACATTGAAAGGGAGTAGATGTTGCTCAGTGGTTTGAGTGCCTGCTTCCCCTGTATGACGTCCTGGGTTCAATCCCCAATGCCTCCTAAAAAACAAAGAAACAAACAAACAAACAAAAAGCCAACTCAGGGAAGCCATGTAGCTCAGGGATTGAGTGCCAGCTTCCCACATATGAGGTCCTGGGTTCAATCCCCAGCCCTGGTACCTAAAAAAAAAAAATATATATATATATATATAGTTCCAAATTAATGGACATCTTTGATTTAAGGTTGATTTTTTAAAAAGCTATTTGTATTTTCTCTTAGAAATGTACATTTCTGGGGGCTGGCTCGATAGCCCAGTGGATAGGGTGCCGGCATACCACGTGGGAGGCCCCGGGTTCGGTTCCCGGGGACCTCTCCTAGTGGGCAGACCGCCTTGAGAATGGCAAGCCGCCATGGGCGGGCCAGAGCCACCGTGGGCAGGGCAAAAAGCTGCCACGGACAGGGCAAAAAAAGCCGCCACGGGCAGGGCAGGTCGCCCGCGAATGGAGTGCAGCCAGCCACCCGCGAACTGAAAGCCGGCCGTGAATGGAAGCAGAAGCCGCCCACAAGCGGGGAAAGCCGCACCTGCGCAGTGACCAGTCTCGGCGCGTCGCCGCAGCGGGGGGGAAGAGGAGATATGTAATAAAATAAATAAATCTTTAAAAAAAAAAAGAAATGTACATTTCTGTTGCTCACATCCTTTAGGACTATAGAAAAATACCTCTTACTAAAAGGGGCATTTTTAGTAATGGTGATTATCAGGCTATCCCCACTGCAGGGTTTTGCACATCCTATGTGATGATCACAAATTAAGGATTAGAAGTTCTGCTGAGATCTGTCTAGATGCTGTTGCCCCAAATGAACCACTCACTCTTTTTTTTCTGATCAACAATATATATATTATGTAATTTTTATTATGGAAGTTATAGGTGTACAGAAAAATCATGCATAAACCACGCTTCTCCTATATCCCCCCATGCTAAACACTTTGCATTAGTGCATTACCTTTGTTACAATTGATGAAAGAATATTATAATAATTATACCATTAACTATAATTATAGTCCATAGTTTACATGAGGATTTACCATGTTGTAGAGTCTTATGGTTTCTTTTTCTAATTTTTATCCTAGTAACACATATACAAATTAAAATTTCCACATTTAACCAGTTTCAAATATACAATTCAGTGGTGTTAGTTACATTCACAATGTTGTGCTACCATCACCCCCATCCATTACCAAAATTTTCCCATTACCCCAATCCGAAACTCTGTACCAATTAAGCTTTAACTCCCCATTCTCCACCCCCACTCCATCCTCTGGTAACCTGTATTCTAGTTTCTAACCCTATGAGTTTGCTTATTCTAATGATTTCATAACAATGAAATCATACAATATTTGTCCTTTTGTATCTGGCTTATTATACCACTCACTCTTAAAGTGTCCTGAAACAAATGCTACTCAAAGTATGTCCATGGACCCATGATTGTGAGCAGTTTGTACTGGTCCTTGAGGACACAATGCAGAAAATAAGAGTAAGTGTTAAAAGTGTGCTGAAAATATTATACAGCTTAATATAGAATGTAAAAATATAAATATAAAATATAAATGTCAAAATTCATTGAGCTGCATACTTAAGATCTGAACACTTTACTGTGTAAATGTTATGCTTTAAGAAAAATGTTTTAACTTTTCTAAAAAAAGAATAAGTGTTAAGAAACATTTGGACCAATTTGCAAAGTAGTTTTATGTCATGTCATATAAAATAAATTCTAATTTCTTAAAATGGAAAAAAAAAAAAAGAAAAAGAAAATACTGTGTAACTTTCACCACTATTTCCAGACTATTTTCATCATCTCAAACAGAAAGTCATATGCATTTAGTAAGAACTCCCCATTCTCCCCTTCTCCCACTCCTGGTAACCACTATTCTGCTTTCTACCTCTTTGAATTTGCTTATTCTAAATATTTCATATAGGAGGAAGCATATAATATTTATACTTTTGTGTATGGCTTATTTCATTCAACATGATGTCTTCAAGGTTCATCCATGTTGTAGCATGTACCAGCACTTTTACAACTGAATACTTTTTCATTGTATGGATGTACTAGATTTTATCTACTCATTTGTTGATGGACACTGGGTAGTGTGATGGTTAGGCTAATGCGTCAACTAATACCAGGTAATTGTGTCCTGGTATTAGGTCCAGCAAGCACTGGGCTAATTGTAATACAAGAGCATTTATGGACTTCGATCACCGGTGAGTTTACTGCATGGATGGCTGATTACATCTGCATCAATCAGGGAAATTGGATCAAGAATGGATGCCGCTTTTATCCAATCAGTTGACTGCCATAAAAAGGAAGTGATTTCAACATTCCGAGAGAATTTCCCAGCTCATCGCTTGACAGCCAACTTCTCCCAGAAACTCATCAAGGACCCTTCATCAGTCTTTCATCGGAGCCCCTGGCTTGCAGCCTGCCTGCAGAACCTGGACTTGTGCATCCCCACAGTCACGTGAGAGACTCATAAAATCTTATATTATTAACAGATATCTCCTGTTGATTCTGTTTCCCAAGAGAACCTGACTAATACAGCTGGTACCGGGAGTGGTTCTTGAGGAACAGAGTCTTAAACATGGGAAAACCCTGAATAATACAGGTAGGTTGCAACTTTTATCTATTGCGAATAATGCTGCAATGAACACTGTTGTACAGATATCTGTCCAAGTCCTTGCTTTCAATTCTTTTGGGTATATAGCTAGCAATGGAATTGCCAAATCATGTGGTAATTTTTTTTTTTTTTTGGGTAGACAAGGGAGTTAAGAGTTTATTAAGAAACTGGAAAATGAGAAAAGTACACAATCTGAAGCATGGACTATGGGCAGGCTGTAAAGTGAAATGCTCCTAAAACTTTTTATTTGCATATTTAAAAATTTGTGCATTCTAATAATTAAAATCATTTGGGAAAAAATGGCACTCTAATTAAACTGCATTTAGTAACCTGTAGGTCACCTTGGACCAGCTTTTGCTTTACTCTAGAGTTCATTGTTGTCCCACTCAGCTTCTTCCTTCACTAACATGCAAATTTTTTTCCTTCTCTGCCGGCCAGCCAGGTATATGGCAGAGGTAGGTGCAGCCTTCCTTGTCAGTAGTTCTTGATTCTTTGATGTGAAAAGGGGCAGCGCAATCATTTAAACCTGATCCAACCTCTTTGTATCTTACAGAGTTAACAGCTAAAAGAAGTAAAATAAGAAGACAATGCTTATGGAATGTACAGTGAATAATGGAAATTGACTCATTACCATTCTCTTATTTGCTTCTCCTGTTCAATCGTTTCTTTGGAAGGCAGTAGACTTTTTCTCTTGTGTTTCTGTCTTCTTCAATTTAGACTTATCGAATTTCTCAATTTCAGCCAAATCGAGTTTGTCACACGTGGTTGTACAGGAAGCTGAACAAGATACGCGAGCAAGAAATGTCCAGTTTGCCCAGTGGTCACTGGTGAGTCCAGGTATTAATTCTATGTTTAAATTTCTGAGAAACCACCAAATCATTTTTCACAATGGCTGCACAATTTTACCTCGTCATCAGCAATGTATAAGGGTTTTTATTTCCCTGCATCCTCCTCACACTTGTTATTTTCAGTTTTTAAAAAAATAGCCATTCTAGTAGGTGTGAAGTGGTAACTCATTGTAGCTTTAATTTGCATTTCTTTCATGGCTAATGAAGTTGAGCATGTTTTCACATACTTATTAGCCATTTGAATATCTACCTTGGAGAAAAATCCTTGGCCCATTTTTTAATGGGGCTGTTTGTCTTTTTGTTGTTAAGTTGTAGGAGTACTTTATATAATCTAGATATTAAACCCTTATCAGATATATGGTTTTGAAATATTTTTGCCCATTCTTTAGGTTGTCTTTTTACTTTCTTCATAGTGTTCTTTCATGCACAAAAGTTTTAAATTTTGATGAAGTTTATTTCATCTATTTTTTCCTTTCCTGCTTGTGCTTTTGGTATAAAAATCTAAAAATCCATTGCCTATTACAATGTCTTGAAGATATTTTCCTACATTTTCTTGTAAGAGTTTTATAGTATGAGCTTTAATATTTGGTCATTGATCCATTTTGAATTAATTTTTGTATATGGTGAGAGGTAGGGGCTGACATTCGTTCTTTTCATGTGGATTTCCAGTTGTCCTAGAACCATTTGTTAAAAGGACTATACTTTCCCCATTGAATGGATATGGCACCCTTACCAAAAATCATCGGGCCAAAGATATGTATATTTAACTCTGGACTCTCAATTCTATTCTATTGGTCTATATGTCTATCCTTGTGCTAGTACTACACTTTTTAAATTGCTGTAGCTTTGTAGTAAGTTTTGAAATCAGGAACTGTGAGTCCTCCAACTTTGTTCTTTTTCAAAATTATTTTCGTTATTCAGGGCCCCTTGCAATTCCATTTGAGGATCAGCTTTTCCATTTCTGAAACAAAACAAAACAAAACAAAACAAAACACCCCCCCACACACACACACACAACAGCTGCTTGAATTTTGATAAGGATTGCATTGAATTTATAAATAGCTTTAGGCAGTATGACATCTTAACAATATTAACTCTTCCTATACATGAACATAAGATGTCTTTCCATTTATTTAGGTCTTTTTAAATTTCTTTAACTAATGCTTTTGTAGTTTTCAATGCACAAGTCTTTCACATCCTTGGTTAAATTTATTCCTATATATTTGATTCTTTTAGATGCTATTGTAAATGGAATTTTTTAAAAATTTCCTTTTCAGATTTTTCATTACTGTGTAGACTACAAACTATACTCTGATTTTTTTTTACCCATAATTGAAAGTGTTGTATTGAAGTTTCCAACTACAATTGTAAAACCATCTACTTCTTTTCTAATTTTGTCAATTTTTACTTCATATATTTTGGGGCTCTGTTGTGAGGTGTGTAATTGTTATATCTTCTATCTGGATTCTACCTTTTATCAATATTTAATATCCTTCTTTGTCTCTTGTAATCTCTTTTGATTTAAAGTCTTTTTTTGTTTGACAATAATAAGCTCACTTAATTCCTTCTCTTTTTAAAAATATATTATTAGAGAAGATGAGAACTTACAAAACAATCATGCACATATGTGGAATTCCCATATAACACCCCTCCACCAACATACCACATTGTTGTGGAACATTTGTTACAGACAGATATGAGATAGTATCATCAGGCTGTTACCACTATCTATGGTCTATAGCATACACTTGGTATATTTTTTCCATTATTAACACAGTACTTCTTTGGCACTGATGCAAGAATACTACAGTATTACTGTAACTGTATTACTGTTAACTATAGTGCATAGGTTATATTAATTGTAGTTTTCCATTTCTTTCAATTGACTTCTACATCCCTAGACTACACTTTTAAGCCACAATCCCATTTACAAACCAGCTGTTAGTTCTACTCACTACAATGTGTTACCATCAACTCTCTCCATTTCCACACTTTTACAATCAAGTTAATTAAAACTTCTACATACATCAAGCATCAGTACCTCTTCTCAGCCCTCCTCCTATCTCCTCATAACCTATACTCTAGGTTTTAACTCCATGCATTTATTCTTTCAGCTCTCTTTTGATCACTGTTTTCATGAAATACCTTTTCCACCCTTTTATTTTCAACCTCCTTGTATCTTTGAATTTAATGTGAGTCTCTTATAGACAGCATACAGATGGATCATACCTTTATCCAATCTGCCAATCTCTGTCTTTCACTAGGGGAGTTTAATCCACTGACATTTAAGGAAATAGCTGGAAGGAAGGATTTGCTTTGGCCATTTAACTATTTGTTTTCAATGTACCTTGTATGATTTTTGATCTTCAAATTTTCCATTTCATTACTGCCTTTTTTGGGTATTTAGTTGCTTTTTTGTAGTGTAACATTTTAATTTCCTTCTTTCCTTTTCTCTGTATTTTAAAGCTATTTTCTTAGTGGTTCCTTTGTAATTACAATAGACATCTTAAACTAACAACATCCTAGTTTGACTTGTACCAACCTAGTTTCAGTAGTATACAAACTCCCTACGTAATTGCCTCAGATTACATATTTATAAATTGTATGCCCATTAACATGGATTTAATATGTTATTTTACATATTTGCCTACAAAGTCATATGGGGTGGTGGTGGAAGCAATTACAAACCCAAGTTACAATAATATGGGATTTTATATTTACCTACATAGTTATCTTTACCAATGTTCTTTTGTGATGGTTAGGCTTAAGTGTCATCTTGATCAGGTAATGGCACCCAGTTGTTTAGTCAAGCAAGCCCTGGCCTAATTATTAATGTGAGGACATTTCATGAACTTAAATCACAGTAAGTTGATTGCATCTAGGCTGATTACACTTACAATCAACTGAGATTACCTTCAGCAATGAGAGATGTCTCATCCAATCAATGGAAGGCCTTACCAGGAGAAGTGATTATTTCAGCAGTCAGAAGAGAGAATTCCCATCTCCACTTTGGCCAGCCAGCTTCTCCAGGAGAATTCACTGAAAATCAGAGTTCCCAGTTTGCAGCCTGCGCTATGGAATTTGGACTCATGCATTCCCATAGTCATGTAAGACAATTTTGTAAAATTTCATAATATTTACAGATATTTCCTGTTGGTTCTGTTACTCTAAATAACCCTGACTAAACAGCTTGGTACCAGGAATGATTTTTGAGAAACAAAATTTTTCAAATGGGATTTGTAAATTGGTTCTGGGGTTTTTGCAATTGACTCTCGACTCTGATTAGATTCAAAGGCACTAATGGCTCTATTTCCAATAATCAAGATGCCTCTGGGCCCGGCTAGATAGCTCAGTGGATAAAGAGCGCGCTGGGAAACCACATGGGAGGCCCTGGGTTCAGTTCCCGGGGACCTCTCCTAGCGGGCAGACCACCTTGAGAATGGCAAGCCGCCATGGGCGGGCCAGAGCTGCCGTGGGCAGGGCAAAAAGCTGCCACGGACAGGGCAAAAGCCGCCATGGGCAGGGCAGGTCGCCCACAAATGGAGTGCAGCCAGCCACCCGCGAACTGAAGCAAGAGCCGGCCGTGAATAGAAGCAGAAGCCGCCCAC
>PVKH010039653.1:0-11161 GCA_004027955.1 Chaetophractus vellerosus | reverse complement strand
TGGGAACAGAGGAACCTGGAAGCCTGAACCCTGGAGACGTCGGCAGCCATCTTCCTCCAACACGTGGACTCTGGTATGGGAAGAAATTTATGCTTTGTGGCCTGGTAACTGTAAGCTTCTACCCCAAATAAATACCCTTTATAAAGACCGACCAATCTTTGGTATATTTCAAAAGGCACGCCTGTGGCTGACCGAAACAAGCACTTTTAATTTGAAAGAAAAACGTTTTCTTTTTTCTTTATTACTCATTGTATTTCATCAAAGAATTTTCACCTATGACAATGCTACAAATATTTTCTTCCAGAAGTTATGCACATGTATGTATACAATCAACCCATTTCAAGTTTATATATATGTCTTGTGAAATGGGGGTGAGGTACATGTTTTTCCTTGTGGATATCCCACTCAACCAGTGCCTTTTTAAAAAAGTATCCTTTTACCATTGAATTATCTTGGTCCCTTTGTCAAAAATAAATTTTTCATATAAATGTGGACTGACTTCTGGTGTCTGTATTCTATTCGGTGGTCTGTTCCATTGGCCTATATATTGATCCTTATGCTAATACCCAGCTGTTTTGACTATTGTAGATTTATATTAATTAATGAAATCAGGTAATATGCATCCTTCAACTTTGTTCTTTTTCAAGATTGTTTTTAGATGCTTTGCATTTCCTTATAAACTTTAGAATCACCTTTCCGATTTCTATAACATCCTGCTGGAATGCTGTTTTTAATATCTTCACTAATTGATTCATTGACTACTATATCATGATTAAATGGTCCTTTTTATCTCTGTTTTAAAGTCTATATGTGTTTTCTTGATATTATTAAAGTTTTCCCTACATTATTACTATTTTAATTTCAGGCTACTATGACAGATACCACACAAAGGTTAGCTTAAACAACTGGAATTTATTATCTCATGGTGTTGGATTCGGGAAGACTGCCTTCCTTCCAGGGTCTGAAGCATTCTGGAGAGCTGGAAATCCTTGATGTTCCTTGGCTTTCCCATCTTATGGCTAGGCACTCTCTCCCTCCTGGATTCCAGCTGACTTCTGGCTTACCCTATGTCCTTCTCTTCATAAAGCCTCCAGTAATAACATTAAGGCCCAACCTTATTCACTTGGGACACACCTTAACAAAAAAGAACTTATTTAAAAGGTCCTATTTACAATGGGTTCACATCCACAGGAGTGTGTTAAAATTAAGAGCATGTTTTGTTTTTTCTGAGGTACATAATTCAACCTACCACAGTTACAATTGATTTGCACAGTATATGTATATTAAAAATATTTGCATGCTTTTTCTTTTTTTTGTTTCTTTATATATTAAATGGGTTTATTAGAGGTAGAGTCTTCCTTTTATAATACAATCTGACAACCTCTGTCTATTAATTGGAGTGTTTAAAGTACTTAAATTTAATATAATTATTGACATGTTTGAATTAAACATGCCACCATGTTAATTGTTTTGTATTTGTCTTTTTCACTCCTTTTTTTCTGTTTTGTTTAATTATTTGAGGAATTTTCATATTCCATTTTATCTGTTCTTATGGCTTACTATTTGTATCTGTTTATTTTAATTTTAGGGGTTGCTTTTGTGTTTCTAATATGCATCTTTAACTTATCTCAGTCTAATTTTAACTCAATCTAACTTGAAATGCTATACTACTTCATGTATAGTGCTAGAACTTTATAATAATCTATTTCCCTGCCTGTATTTTCTACAAATTGAAATAATATATTTTACATCAACCTATATTACAAAGTCCAAAATACTTTGTAATAATTTTTTTACTTTAAAGTAACTTATATCTATATAAATTTAAAAAGAGAAGAAAAGCTTTATATTAATCACCTATTTACCATTTCTTTGGTGTTTCAATCGCTTGTGTTATATAAATTTCCATTTGATATCATATATCTTGTGCTTGGAAAACTTCCTAGAACTGTTCTTTTAGTTCAGATTTGCTGCCAGTGATTTAACTCAGCTTTTATTTGTCTGAAAGAGTTTCATTTCAGCTTTATTTTTGAAAGAAAATTTTGGCTGCATTAGAAATTCTAGATTGCTACTTGTATTAGTCAGCCAAAGGGGTGCTGATGCAAAATACCAGGAATCTGTTGGCGTTTATAAAGGGCACTTATTGGGGTAGAAGCTTACAGTTACCAGGCCATAAAGCTTAAGTTACTTCCCTCACCAAAGTCTATTGCCACGTGTTGGGGCAAGATGGCTGCCGACGTCTGCCAGGGTTAAGGCTTCCTGGGTTCCTCTCTTCCTGGGGTTCCATTTCTTTCTGGGCTCAACTGCTGTGCTATCTTCAAAAGGTCAGCTGTAGACTATCAGGCGAATGGCTCTGTCTCTTTCCCCAGGGCTTCTGCCATGTCTAAGGAGCCATCTCTTTTTCTCTGTATTCTTCTCCTGTATGTTCACTTCCCAAGCTCCAGCACAAAAGTCCAGCATCAAAACTCCAACATCAAAACTCCAACTAACTCATCTGCTGTGTTGTATAGTTTTACTATGTAGTCCTACTGACATGGGCCAATCAACACCCTAATCATGATTTAATCAATTAAAAGTGAAACTTCTGACAGACCGGTTTGCAAACATAATCCAATAACTATTTTTGGAATTCATAAACAATGCCAAACTGCTACACTGCTTATATCTCAAAACTTGGTTTATTATATATACTTCTTTATAATACATTTTAGTTGTTGCCTTAGAGTTTGCAATATATTTATCTTTAATTGTTCTCATTCTAACTTACAAAACTATATATCCAAATCCAACTTCCCACAGCTCTTGAGTGCTCTGTTTTACTATTTTTTCACTATTTTTTTACTTTGTATTTTCTTTTGAGTAATATCTGTTGACCTATCTTCAACTTCATTGATTTTCCCCCTCAACTATGTTGAAACTACTGAATCAGCTTGTCAAAAGAATTCTTCAACTCTATCATGTTTTTCCCTCTAGAATTTCCATTTGACCTTTTTTATAGTTTCTTCTATACTTTCTATTTATCCACTGAAACTCCCTTGCTTTTCATATATGCTTTCTACCTTTCCCACAGAATCTTTAACATATTAAGTATAGTTATTTTAAAGTTCTTCTCTGATAGTTCCAGTATTTGAGTCATTTCTGTGTGATTGCTTTGTTTTTTGACAATGTTTTTTTTAAAGTACATTTTGGCAAATCTTGTAATATTTCATTGGGACATGATGTATAGAACAATTGACACTGTGGTAAATAGTACTTATGCCTGGAAATATTCATGTCTTTTCCTCTGTCAATCAGTGAGTGTTTTTGCCATTGAGTCAACCTAGTCAGCAGTTGAAATGGATTTGGGTTTAGTTGTTTCAAATTCCTGTTGTCAGACAGCTATTGCCTTGTGCTTAGGGTAGGACCTAGAGTGTCAGAGGCTATTTTGGTACTAGTGTTGCACCTACATAGATAAGCCTTCTCCAATTCCCATATCACAGAGACAGTCTTTTTCCATAACCTTTCCCCAGGTTTATGATAATAACAATTTAGTTTGGAATATATAAAATGGAAGAGACCAAAAGGAAAATGTTCTGGGAAAAAAATTGATTGTTACACTTGAATGTATGGAAGTACTCTGCTAATTTTAAATGCACAGAAAATGGAATTATTAGCTGATGATATACCAATTGGCTCAGCATTGAAAAATATTTTCTTAATCATAAAATCAGAATAACAATGACTTATCCAAATCTTATGATACAAATCTAGGAGATGAAGGAAGAAAAGTGATAGTAGTAGGATGGCTGAGCTAATTCATGTTCTCCAATAACAGAATTTTGATAGAATGACCAAAATGGCAGTAATGGTTTAGCTCTATATGCAAATTATTTCAAAATACATGCAAAACATCTAGAGGAGTTGACAGTTGTGGCTTCTGAGAAAAGGAATGGGGTAAGGATGGAAAACCCAAAGAACTGTTCTTTTTTTTAATATATGACTTTTAGTGCCATTTAACATACATAAATATATGCATATATATATCTGATTAGAATAGTTAATTTTAAAAAGTCATATAAAAGTAAAGAATTTAGACAATGAAATAGTTATAGACTCATTAGGACATAATGATTAATTTTAAATATGGCAGAAAGAGTAGGAGATACTCTGATTACAGATTAATAATAATAGTAATAGTAATAAAATATTTTCTATCTGTTCATTCTAGTCATGCTTGTGTTGAGTTAAATTCTGGATTTTATCCTTAGTAAACAAAAATATTACTTAGGTAAAGAGTTGTGATCTACTCTTCAAGGAATTGGCACAATGGTGTCAGCTGGTCTATCTGCTATCATGAATCAAAAAGTATTAAACTGACCAACACATATATTGTTATCTAGTACCAACTACCTTGGGTGGTAATAGGTGCAACCTTTCAAGATGTTCGTGTCTTCCAATTTCCTCAGGTACTTAAAGAAATCCAGTCTTTTGATGTTTTCCTAGGTCAATTAATTTTAATAGCTTAGATTGTGTTTTTCTACTCAAAGAATTTTAGAACTTGATTAATTTGTGTCCTTTATTCAATCATACCTACAGATACTGTAAAATAGTTACTTTAGCACTACTCAAACATGTTAAATTTCTATGGCTTCCTAGGCATTGGTTTTAACATGGTGATTCCTGTTTGATTAGGATACTGTATGCCTTAGGAATTATCCGTATCTCTTTGCTGCTCTCAATAATTAAAATTAATCAGATTCTTCTTTTTCATGGTCTTGAGATGTAATATAAAATATACCAGAGTCTTGGGATTCTCTATGAGGGAAACTCTCATTATTATAATTTCTTCCTCTTTGAGAAGATGAAATATATATTTTTAGGGATAACTCACAACCTTTTCAACTCATAGGAGGTGAAATAATAAACACTATGTGTTTTGATGTCAATCATGGATTTAAGTCCTATGTCCTTTAGGCAAATATTACAAGAGGAAATTTCTCACATGTGATAATTTATATAGCAATTTTACATCTATTAAAATTTTACTATACAGCAATGTAAATTCACCAGTATCTTCTTTGCAAGCATCCTACTCTCCAACCAGGGCTTCGTAACACCCCAACTCACTCCTGCTAGTGTCCTGTCTCCAAAATTATTTGCCTTCCTGACTAAAATATATATTTGTTATACTAACTTTTCACTATTTCCTAACCAATTGATATCATTGCTATCCTTCCTTCCAAGCTGAAATTCCACAGTTCATTGTGAAATCACTCCATTGGATATATCCTCAACTCTTTTCCCACTGTCAACTTTTAATGCCCCTACCTGGAAAACCTCAAATCTGCTTAATACTTGTTCTTTTCCTACTCCACCACTGTACATGCATCCACACAGCTGAACTGAGAGAATAAAACAAAAACCAACACTAAACAGAAGAATACTCACAACCATGTTGTCTGCTCTCACTGTAAATTTATAACCACTTACTTCAAGTTGTCCTAAGTGCTGCCCAGCAACCATTCTATATTTTCACAACCCACAAATTCATTACTACTTCATACCTGCATCTTTCCTTTGCAGCTCCATGCCATAATACTGCCACATCTTACCCATTGCATCTGTGCCTGTACTTTCTTCTTTCTCTCTTCTTATTGCACCTAAGATTAGTATGTTTACTTTTGCAAAAAAGACCATTCTATTTCACTTCCTGAATAAATCTTTCACTAAGACTGCATATATGTAATTTATATCACTTTAATTCTTCTCTCTAGAACCAATTTTCCTTTTGCTACTACATAACTTTTTCTTCACCCCTTCCAATTTGTTTCTTCTCACTGTCACTAATGATTTTTTTCTTTAGAAATTTATTTTTATATAAATGTTACAAATTACTCAGTTAACTCAAGATAATAACTACAGTAAGTCTGCTTTAGTCCATGGTTACACTCCCCTCTTATTTTTATTCATTCCTCATTCTTGAGGGATTTGGGACAATGTCCACTCTGACTATTTCAGGCTGACAAGGGATGTGCATACTGTGGGACAGAGGAATGGAATGCTTTTGCTTGCAGCTGAAGATACTTCTTGCTTTGGGGATGAGGCTGGTCCATCATCATCATTTCGTTAGTTGTCCAGGGCAAGGCTGAAGAACTGGAGAGTAGGAGTTGGCCACAACTCTCCTGGGTTTCAGGGATCAATTGGCATATGATTAATCCAAAGATTTATGTCTCTGAGAAATATAACTAATGGGTAAACTGAAAATTATAGATTCAAATAAAAGAAATAGAAGAATAATGATTAGGGGATTTATAAATGAGTATAACTATGTTATACATACACATATATATTCATATATAATATATATAACTACATAGTATAGGTATATTATATATCTTTTCATATATTCCCAGATAAAGCCTGCTGAGAGAGTGTTGATTTCATGAGGCCATGTGGCTTGCCTATGGTGTCTAGACTTCCCTTAGGCCCTCAAGAGCACTTTTGTTTGAGGATTTGCTTACTCTGGCAGTTTGTAAAGACTGGCTGAGACCTCCTATATGTATAACCTCTGGAATGACCTCCTGACTCATTTTGAAATCTCTTAGCCATAAAAACTCTGCTTTATACAATATTTCTACTTTTTGATCAACATCTTTCTTCAGATGTATCACTGATTAATGCTTGGCAATATTCTCTCAGTGCCAGGGAGGTTCATACCTACATGTCATGTCCCATGTCAGGGGGGAAGGTAGTGAGTCTATTTGAAGATTTAGGCTTAGAGAGAGACTATATTTGAAAAAGAAGTTTTCAGGGGGTAACTCTGAGGCATTAATTTTAATTAGGCTTAGTTTCATTGGTACAGGAATAAGGTTCATAGGTGCAAACATTAAGATCGAGGGCTTAGCTTATCTGCCTGTTTTCTTGTATTAGGCAAGGCTTATATATTCTAGAATTTTTGCCATCTTATTTGAGAAAGTAGCAGGACTTCCCCAGGAGGAAAGTTTAATATTTTGTTAGCTGCTGGGAGGGCCTCTCTCTATTTAGAAAACATACCTATGGCAACAAGAATACATTTATATCCCATAGATGTATGTACCTATATAACATTCCAGGTGTTCAAAAGGAATTGTCTCTTGAGACACCTGGCCATGTCCCACCTTTACCTTCTTACTTACCAAAGTTATGTTAATTGACTAAACATAATTTATATAGCAACATTCTGATAATCCCTCATTGTTGACATTTAACATTACTGTGGAAACTTTGTTACAATTGATTCAAGAATGTTAAAATATTACTAACTATAGTTCATATTTTGCTCTAAGTGTATTTCCTCCCATATACCATTCTATATTAATACCTTCTGCTAGTGATGATCTTTTATTATAGATCCTGGAAGAAAATTCTTATATTTGTATTATTATACACATTGCTTGTCCACAACAGGGTTAACTGTTAGTAACATATAGTATGCAAAACTTCCTCTTTCAACTACATTCACACATGTACTTCATTATACTCACAATAATATAACATCATCTCTATCTCCAAACCCTTACAATCAACCCAATTACATATTCTGCATAGATTAAGCATCAGTTCCACATTCTCTACCCCCATTCTATTGGCTGGTAAACCATCTTCTAGAGTCTATCTGTATGAGTTTGCTTATTATAATTAGTTCATACTAGTGTGATCATGCAATATTTGTCCTTTTGTGTCTGGGTTATTTCTCTCAACATAATGTCCTTGAAGTTCATCCAAGTTGTCACATGCATCAGTATTCCATCTCTTCTTATAGCTGAATAATATTCCAACATATGTATATACCACATTTTGTGTATCCATTCATCTGTTGATGGACATCTTTAGGCAACTGTGAATAGAACTGCTATGAACATTACTGTGCATACATCTGTTTGTGTCTCTGCTTTCAGTTCTTCTGGGTATATGTCTAGTAGTGGGATTTCCAGATCATATGACAGTTTTATGCTTAGCTTCCTTAGAAACTGTCAAACTGTCTTCCAAAGTGGCTGCATCATTCTACATTCCCACCAGTGCCAAGTGAGTATTCCTGTTCCTCCACATCCTCTCCAACACATGTAGTTTTCTGTGATTTCTTTTTAATAGTGGCCAGTCTAGTAGGTGTGAAGTGATAATCCATTGTGGTTTTGATTTGCATTTCCTTAATAGCTAGTGATGTTGTGATCTTTTCATGTGCTTTGTAGTCATTGTATTTCTGCTTTGAAAAAAATGTCTATTCAAGTGTTTTGTTCATTTTAATTGATTTTTTTTCTTTTTATTGTTGAGTTGTAGGATTTCTTTATATTTGGTGCATATTGGACCCTTATCCTATATATATGGCTTCCAAATGTATTTTCCCTTTGAGCAGGCTACCTTTTTACTTTCTTGACATAATCCTTTAAAGCACAAAATTTTTAATTTTAAGAAAGTTCCATTGATCTAATTTTTCTTTCATTGCTTGTGCTTTGTGGGTAAAGTTGATGTAACCATTGCCTACCACAGACCTTGAAGATGCTTCCCTACATTTTCTTCTAGTAGTTTTATGGTCCTGGCTCTTATATATAGGTCTTTGATCCATCTTAAGTTAATTTTTGTATAGGTGTGAGGTAGGGATCCTCTTTCACTCTTTTGGATATTGATAGCCTGTTCTCCCAGCACCATTTGTTGAATAGACTGTTCAGTCCCATTTAGTGGACTTGGCAGAGTGTCAAGCCGTAGTTGTGACACGCTTGACAGGCTTGTCAGTTGGCCATAGATATGCATGTCTATTTCTGAACTCTCAATTTGATTCCATTGGTCAATATCCTTGTGCCAATATAATGCTGTTTCGACTACTGTAGCTTTGTAATATTCTTTAAAGTCAGGTAGTGTAAGTCCTCTATCTTTGTTCTTATTTTTCCAATATGTTTTGTGCTGTTTATGGCCCCTTACCCTCCCAAATAAGATGGATAATTGGCTTTTCCATTTCTGCAAAAATGTCTGTTGGAATTTTTTTAGAGGCTTTGCATTAAATTTATAAATCAATTTGGGTAGGATTGACATCTTACTGATATTTAGTATTCCAATACATGAACATGGAATGTCCTTCCATTTAATTAAGTCTTCTTTGATTTCTTTTAGCAATGTTGTGTGATTTTCTGTGTACAAGTCTTTTACATCTTTAGTTAAATTTATTCCTAGATATTTGATTCTTTCAGGTGCTATTGTCAATGGAATTTTGTTCTGATTTTCTCCTCAGATTGTTCATTCCTAGTGTATAGAAACACTACTGATATCTGCAGGTTGATCATGTTGATCTTATATCCTGCCACTTTGCTGAACTTGTTTATTAACTCTAGTAGCTTTGTTGTAGATTTTTGGGGGCTTTCTGTATATAGGATCATATGCAAATAGTAAAAGTTGTACTTCTTCACTTCCAGTTTGGATGCCTTTTATTTATTTCTTTTGCCTAATTGCTCTAGCAAGAATTTCTAACACAATGTTGCTTAGGTGTAGTGACCCTGAGCATCCTTGTGTTGTTCCAGATCTTATAGGGAAATTTTTCAGTCTTTTACCATGAGTCATGTTAACTGTGGGTTTTCATAAATTTCTTTCATCATGTTGAAGAAGTTTCCTTCTATTCATAAATTCCAAACTGTTTTTATCAAGAAAGGATGCTGGATTTTGTTGAATGCCTTTTCTGCATTGATAGAGATGATCGTGTAATTTTCTGCTTTGATTTGCATTAACTGATTTTCTTGTGTTGAACCACCCTTGCATACCTGAGATAAAACTGATTTGATCATGGTTATGATTCATTTGATGTTCTGTTGGATTCGGTTTACAAGTATTTGTTTTTAGAATTTTTGCACCTAAATTCACGAGAGAGATTGATCTGTAATTTTCTTTACTTGTAACATCTTTATCTGGCTTTGGTATTAGGGTATATTGGCCTCATATAATGAGTTAGGTAATATTCACTCGTCTTAAATGTTTTGGAAGAATTTGCACATGATTGCTTTAATTTCTTTTTGGAATGTTTGGTAAAATTTACTTGTGAAACCACCTGCTTGTAGGCTTTTCTTTTGGGGAAGTTTTTAATGACTGATTCAATCTCTTTACTTGTGATTGGTCTGTTGAGGTCTTCTATTTCTTCTACAGTCAATGTAAGTTTTTTGTGTTTCTAGGAATTCGTGCATTTTCTTTAACTTGTCTAATTTGTTGGCATACAGTTGTTCATAGTATCTTCTTATGAACCTTTTTATTTCTGTGGGATCACTGGTGATGTCCCCTCTCTTGTGTCTGACTTTTTATTTGCATCTTCTTACCTTTTTTGTCAGTCTGTCTAAGGGTTTGTCAATTTCATTGATCTTTACAAAGAACTGCTTTTGGTTATGTCCATTCCATTTTTTATTCTCAATTTCATTTATTTCTGCTATAATCTTATTTTTTTCCTTTTGCTTGTTTTGTGATTAGTTAGTTGTTCTTTTCTAGTTCCTCCGGGTGCTCAGTTAGGTTTTTGATTTTCATCTCTTCAATTTTAATGTGGGCATTTAGGGCTATAAATTTCTCTCTCAGCACTGCCTTCACTGCATCCCATAAGTTTGATATGTTGTGATCTCATTTTCATTTGCCTTAACATTTTTCATGATTTCTTTTGCAATTTCTTTTTTGACCCACTGATTGTTTGTGTTATTTAACTTCGCTGTATTTGTAAGTTTTTCAGTTCTCTGTCCATTATTGATTTCCAGCTTCATTCTCTTGTGGACAGAGAAAGTGCTTTGTATAATTTCAATCTTTCTAAATTCATAGGGACTCTTTCGAGGATGTAACATATGGATGTTCCTGGAAATTGATCCATGGGCATTCAAAAAGCATATATATCTTGCTGTTTTGGTGTGCAGTGTTCTATATATGTCGGTTAAATATAGATCCTTTATCGTATTATTCAAGATCTCTGTTTCCTTATTGATCCTCTGTCTAGATATTCTATCTATTGCTGAGAGGGGTATATTGAAGTCTCCTATTAATATTTTAGAACTGTCTATTTCTCCCCTCAGTTTTCCCAGTATATGCTTCATGTATTTTGGGGTACCTTGGTTAGGTGCATTAATATTTATGATTGTTTTTTCTTCTTGGTAGATTGCCCCTTTTATTAATATATAGTGTCCTTCTTTGT
>PVKH010039652.1:0-11159 GCA_004027955.1 Chaetophractus vellerosus | reverse complement strand
AGTGCTATTTGGTGAAATGTCACCTTTATCATAGAATAAACTGCTTCATATACGTGTCTCTGATTTGGGGAATCTTTGTTTTGTTCCACTGAGTTATTTTTCTTTTCTTTTGGCAATACCATGTTTACTATAGTTTTAAAATATGTTTGATACATGCTAGGACAAGCCTGCTGTTAGTTTTTTAATATTTCTAAAATGGTCTCTTAATTTAGTTTTGATGAATTTGATAGTTGCAAATTTTAGAGCTTATAAGATTGGTATTTGAATTCTCCTAATTGTGAATGCATTTAATGTAAAATGTGTGATTAATTCCATAGAAATATATGCATGATTTCTATCAGAACTTGCTTTGACATGCTACAGAAGGCCTGAAATGTGGATGTGCATTTCATAGAGGATACAGAGGGCGAAGAGATTCAAGTAGCATATGTTTTCATCACATTGGATATAATTCATTTAATATAATATTTGCAGAGCACATCCAATGATGTACTTAGATTCCTTCATATATGTATTCATTATCTATTATTTCATTAAGACATTAACCTTTGGGACAAATATAAATATTCCCATTTTTAAATTATCAGTCTGAGACCTGTTTACTTAATGTGTCCAGGTTCACCTAGCTGATAAATAGCACCTGACTTCAAATAAACATCTTACAATTAATATATCTAAAACTGAATTCCTGGTCTACCTTCCCAAATCTTTTCCACATGTAGCTTCCTCATCTCAATCATGATTTCATCTTTCTTTTAGTTGCCAAGAGCCAAAATCCTCTCCCTCACTCTTGCCCTCTCTCGGAATATTTTCAGAATCTTAAAACCATCTCTTACCTTTTCCTTTACTATCATCCTCATCTAAGCTGTACTGAGCAAAAGCAGGGAGTTCTCTGCAAGATATGCTAGAATGACCAATTCCTGAGACACTGGTGCTTCAAAGGGAAAAAGAGTTCATTGCTAAGCTCCAGGCAGGAGATCAGATGGCCTATTGACCTGAAAATCTGTCTCCCAGAACTAGTCATTCTGATAGTTTTATAGTATGGAAAGACAGAGGCAGGTAGATTTATGCTACTGATATAGTGTCTCCAGATGATAAAGTTAGAGATGATTTGATTATTGAGCATGCGCAGATTGATTACATGAAGCTACTGAGCATGTTAGGCTGGCCAATTTTGGTTAGGTCTAGCTTTGTCTAGTAAGATGGTTTAGGAATTGGGTGGGTTAATTCTGGGCTGATTCACATTACTTCATTAATAAACCTTACGGGACTGTCTTGTGATCATAAGATTGCAAAATTGTTTAAACAGGATTGGATGGGGAGGATACAAGTGGGGCCTGTCACAGGTTTTTACAATGATAAGATAAAGATTATATAGTTTTACAATAATAAAAGATCAAGGCACCTGGGTTCCAGTTTAGCCAGTCTCATTAGTTTCAGATATTTACTTTTGGCTCTTCTACAATATATTAAAAATTAAAAAGGCATCTATATAATGATTTGTAATCATAGTCATTAGTTGATCCTTAACTCTAAGTTACAAAGCTATGCTCCTCTCTTAACTGGTTAGAGCAGTAGCCTCCTCTCCCATCTCTGTGCTTCTATCTTCAACCTTCACACCCCTGCCACAGCCTTTCTCAACACAGCAGCAATATTGAGCCTTAAAAAAAAGTGAGTTATGATAAAATATACAATGTCCTGTATCCGTCACTGCAATGTCATGCAGAACAACTCCAATGTTCCAAAAATGCCCTCATATTACACCTATTCTTCTCTCTCCCGTCCCACAGAACCTCTGGTGGTCACTGCCTTTATATCAATGATAAGAGTTCTTCCATTGCTAGAATAATAATAGGTCCACTTTAGTCCATTGTTCATTCCCCAATCTTGAGGGCTTGGGCATGGTGATGCTCCCTTTGCTTCTAATTGAGAGAGAGCAGAGATACCATGGGGCAGATGGGTGGAATATCTTTCTTGCAGTTACAGACACTCTCTGTTCCTTGGGATGGGTGTTGTCCATCATCATCTCCTTGTTAGTTATCCTGGGTGAGTCCAGTGAACTGGAGAGTAGGTATTGCAACTCTACAGAAATTCTGGGCTCAACTGGCACATGTATGGATCAAAGATTTAAGTCTCTGGGACTTACATTTATCATATATTTATAGTACTAATTATAGGTTCAAATAAAAGGGGCAGAAGATCCATGTGTAGAGAGCCTATAAATGAGTCAGCAATGCTTCAATATGTGTTCATCAGTTGTAACAAATGTTCCACACTAATGAGAGATGTTGCTGATGTGGGAAAGTGTGTGATGGGGGAAAGAGTGGAGCATATGGGAATCTCTTATATTTTTATGTAAAATTTTTATTACTGAAGTGTAACATAAAACTTTTTAAAAATAAAAAAATATATATTAAAAAAAAAAAGTCAGATCATGAGACCACTTAGCTCAAGCTTACTGTTGTCTCCTCGTTGCCTTCAAAGTTCAACCAAAATCCTCACCATGGCTTATGTGACCCTCCACTCTGTTGCTTCTCTGACTTCTTCTTATACTCTCCTTTCCCCTGCTCTGTTACAGCCTCCTTGTTCTTACTTTAGAACCTTTCTTATCTGTAAAATATCAATAACAAAACTAGCTATCTCAGATTGAGAAATAATGTATATAAACCACTTTGAACAGTGTGATGTGAACTACGCATTCAAAAAATCATGGAAGAAAGTTATCTTTGTTAATTATCTCGTGTTCTTTTTTTTGCCCTTAGATCACAAAATAATGATACCAAATACTTAAATAGAACTTACCATGTAGCAGACTTTAAGTTCTTCACACATGTTAACTTATTAACTAAATTTTTAAAATCTTGCAACAACCTTATGAGATAGGTACTGTTGTTTTCCCTATTTTACAGATGAAAGACAGGCAGAAAGAGTAAGGACCTTGTTGAAGATTAAATAGCTAAGTGCTGAAGCCTAGATTTGAAACCTAACTGGTTGGGATCAAATTAATTGCTCTTAATGTCTGCACTATACTTCATCTCAGTATCTATTATTTTTAAAATAGCAGTTATCTTCTTAATTGCATTACCAGCTGATCTGTCTTGTCTTTTAACACCTTCAGTAAATGCATATTTTTATACATTTCAGAATGCAAATTAAAATTCTTATTTGTGTTGTTAGATTGTTTTCTCTTAATATATGTCTAAGAAAAACCTCTAATTGTTATCCAGTTCATTCATTTTTCTTCCAGGAAGTTTTTTTATCCTAAATCTTTTGTTTTTAATGTTTTATTTTGAAATACTTTCAAATTTACTGGACAGTAACAAAAATAATAAAAACCCCATACAGAGAATTCTAACAGATCCCTACCCCCACACACAGATACCCATAACTACAAATTTTAACATTTGCCACATTTGTCCTTTCATTCTATCTATCCATCTGTCAAGTCATCTATATCTATATACCTATCTGTCCATCTACCTGTCTGTCTGCGTATCAATACATTTGCTGAATTCCTAAGTGTCAAGCTCCGTCAACACTTAAGACAGTCGAGTACATTTCCTAAGACCAAAGATATTCACTTATGAAAGCACCTTAAGTTATCCGGCTAAAGAAATTTAGCATTGATATAAAGCTTAGTCTACTCTCATTTTTTCATATGTCCCAGGAATGCCCTTTTGGGCCTCTTCTACTCCCCTGTTAGATCCCATCCAGGATCATGTATTGAATTTAATTGCCATCGTCTCTTTATTTGTTCTTTTTTTTTCAATTGTGAGAATATTTATACAACATAAACTTTCCCATCTTAACCTTTTCCAAGCATACCACCGTTCAGTGGGATTAATCGCATTCACGATGTTACAGCACCCTCACCACCTTCCATTACTAAGTTTCCCTTCTCCCCAGAAACTCTATACTCATTTTGCATTAACTTCCCATTCTCCCCATTCCCTACCCCTGACAACCTGTAACCTAATTTCTGTCTCTGTGAGCTTGTGTATTCTCCAGTATTTTCTTTATAGTTACCATGAGGCTTAAATTTAATATCCTAAATCTGTAGCAATCTCATTTGCTTTGATATCAACTTAACTTCAATAGTATGTACAAACTATGGTCCTATACACCTCCCTCTGCCCAAATTTATGTAGTTCTTGTCACACATTATGTGTTTATACATTATGAGTCCAACACCACTGATTTAGCATTACAAATTTATGCATTTGCCTTTTGGATCCTATAGGAAGTAAAAAATGGAATTTCAAACCAAGGATACAGAAGTACTGGCATTTATATTTATTATGTTTTACTCTTCCTGGAGACCCTTGTTTCTTCATTTGGCCATTTTTCAAAATCCTTTTCTCAAATGAACAGTTTGAAAAACTATAGAAAAATGTAAACATTTATTTAAGATGAGCATTTATTTTCTATGTGTATACCATTCTTTCATAGTAAATGAACTGTCAGCTCTCATGGAGGATGGACGTTCTCAAGTTCTCCTAGCAAAAGTTTATAGTAAAATGGAAAGACCTGGTGATGCAGTCGCTTCATTACAACAGGTAAATGCACTTGTTTTGAATATACTTGTGGAGTGGGAGATGGGCAAGAAGAAAATATGCCACATGTAAAAGGAAAAGTGTCTCTTTGTCTCAACAGTCACAGAAAACATGCCAAATAGAAATAGTAATTAGATGCCTGTGGGTTATACAGTTTAAATATATTATTGCTAATTTTTGTAGAAATGAAGTAAAGTTGGTATTTTTAATCCTGTTCTACAGAAGTGCAAACTTGAGTTAGTAACTTGTATGAAGTCACATGACTAGATACATAGTCCGAATTTGATCCTGAATCTTTCTTCCTCCATTTATTAAGATCTTCTCTAATTTCTCTTAAGATTTTGTGACTTGAAAATAGAGATCTTAGAGGATGGATGTGGCTCAAATGGTTGGGCATCTGTCTCCCATATGGAGGGACCTGGGTTTGATCCCCAGGACCTCCCAGTAAAAATAAAGAAAAAAATAGAAGGTACGTGGGTGTGCCACCAGGCCCCATGAGTGGGTACACCATCAGGCCCTGCGAGCAGCAGTACCATCAGGTCCTGCCGAGCCACGCAGCAAGATGATAATGTAACAGGAGAGTGACGCAAGGGAGAGCCAAGACAAGACGTGCAAAAAAAAAACCAGGAACTAAGGTGGTGCAGGCGGTAGGATGCCTGTCTCTCACATTAGAGGTTTCCAGAATCGAATCCTGGTGAAGACAGGAGGAGAAGGATGAGAAAAGAGGGCAGGAAACACACAGAGAATTGCCCAGCGAATGGACACAAAAACAGCAAAAATTCCAGGGGAGGAGAGGGGAGTAAAAATGGATAAAAAGTAAAATAAATTAAAAAATAAATCTTTAAAAAAATAGAGACCTTATATACATTCACTAGATTTATTCCTAAGTGATTGATTTTTGTTCATGATTTTTCAATTCCTAGTTTGCAAATAATGTTTTTGTAAATGACTTAAATTTTATTGAATGTGCTTTCTGTATTTATTAAGATGCTCATATGATTTTTCTCCTTTTGTATTAAAATGATTTTCAAACATTAAGCCACCCTTATATTCCTAGAATAAACACCCCTTGATTGTGTGTTATTGTTGTTTTTTAAGATATTGCTAGATTAGATTCACTAATATTTTTGTTCTGGATTTGTACATCTATGCTCATGAGACAGATTGTGCTACAAGACTGATGAGCTTTCTTTAATGTTGTGACCAATTCACTATTAAAACTGTTATGTCCTCATAATCTCTTAGATGGAAGGTTTTTATTGGTGGATTCAACATCTTTAATTGAGTTCACTGAGCATTTTTAAATTTCTTATGTCAGTTTGGATAGTTATATTTTTCAATTGTCCATGTCATTAAATTGCCCAATTTATTAACATAAATTTGTTCATCATATCTTACTGTGTTTTGAACATCTGCAAGTTCAGTAAAAGTGTCTTTTTCTACAGTCCTGGTATAGTTATCTCCTTTTTTAAAGATCAATTATGCCAGGAGTTTATTAGTTTTATTAATGTTTTCAAATTTGGCTTCATTCAGTGTTTATTTTTGCCTCATTAATTCATTTCTTTTACTTTCTTTGGGTTTGGCCTGTTAATCTTTTTCTAGCTTCTTGAAGTAACATGGTAGGTCACGGATTTTCAGCCTTGGCTCTCTTCTAATATATTCATTTTAGTTGGTAAGTTTCTTTCTAAGCGCTGCTTTAGCTACATCCAGCAAGTGTATTATTAATCAGTTTGTAATATTTCCTAATTTCCACTTTAATTGCTTCTTTGGACCCATGGGTTATTTAAAAGTGTAGTGTTCAATTTCCAAGTAGTTCAAATGTTGTTGTCTTTTAGATATTGGTTTCTAGTTTCATTATCCTTTCATAGACAGACTCAGAATGATTCAGTCCTTGGAAATTTGTTGAAACTTGCTTTATGTCCTACATTATAATCACTTTTGGTAAGTGTTCCATGTGGATTTGAAACAGTATGTTCCTGGTATGATGGCATGCTTAGTTTAACCTATGTCAATTAAGTCTAGTTTGTTAATTGATTTATTTGCCTCTTCTCTGTTCTTAGAGTTTTGTTGTTGTTTTTGTTTGATTATTTTTGTCTGTTTGTAAAATTTGCTATCACAGGAGGTATGATAAAGTCTTTCAGTGTGATTGTGTGTATATCTTTCTCCTTTTAATCCCATTTATTTTTGCTTCACTTATTTAGCAGCTACATTATTAGATGCACCCTGGTTTAGAATCATGATAATTTCCTGATAATTAATCACTTTATAGGTATAAAACGTCCCTCTTTTTTCTAGTAATAAAGCTTGTTTAATCTTTTTTGTCCAACATTAGTATAACTACTCCAGCTTTCTCTTAGTTAACTATCATTTCCATGATATATCTTTTTTTATCTGTTTACCTTCACCCTTTCTTTGTCCTCATCTTGAAGATCTGTCTTTCATAAGCAGCATATAGTTAATTTTTTTCCTTTTATCCACTCTGAAAAATCTTAGTCTTTTCATTAGAATATTCATTTTGTATATATTTGACACCGTGGATTATATTTGGGCTTATATCTCTTATTTTACTTTTATTTTTGAGCCCTTTATTTTATGTTCTCTTTCCTTTCTTATTTTTTTTGTCTGGATTAATTAAATATTTTCATTCCATTTTTCTCTCTTTTAGTTTATTATTTATACCTCCTTCTACTTTTTTTTTTCATTGTTACCTAGATTACAACATGCATCCTTTTCTTATTCAGTCTAATTTGATTTCCTGACCCCTACCTTTTCCATTGCTTTTATAGATTTAATTTCTTTATTTTATTTTAAATGCTCATGAAACTTTACTATTATTGTTTATACACTCTGTATACCAAATGCTCAGTATTCCTTCATATTTACCCATGTATTTACCCTTTCCGTTAACCTTTGTTTCCTCCTGAAATTCCTTGTTTTGTTTTGGGATAAATTTACTTCAGTCTGAAAAATTCTCCTTAGTATTTATTTTTTGAAGATTTATTGGTGACACTTTTTCTCAGTTCTCATATGAAATCAACTTTATTTGACATGCAGTTTTGAAGGATAATTTTGCTGGCTGTAGAATTTGAACTTTGCAGTAAGAACATGCTGTTGTCTTCTGGTTTTGATCATTTCTGTTGGAAATCATTGCCAGTGTTTTTGTTGCTGCTTTGAGGGTAATATGAATTTTACCCCTCTGGTTCTCTTTAAATTTTCTTTTTGTATTTTATTTTCAGCACATTTTCACTATTATATATCTAGTCATCCTTTTCTTTGTATTTTCCTTGCTTGGGGTTGGCAAACCTTCTTGAATCTGTGTGCTGATATTGCTCACCAATTTAGGAAATTTCTCAACAATTATCTCTTCAAACACTCCTTCTGTCTCAGTCTCTCTCTTTTTCCCCTGGGGACCTTTAAATTTCTAATGTTTGTTTCAGATACTGTTTTTTTACAGTTCTAGATTTTCCATTTGATTCTTTAGATTCTAGTTATCAGTGAAGTTTTTTACTTTTTAATGTATTTTCTCCATATGTTCCTGTCTTTTCTTGAACTTATGAATCATAGATCTCTTAAAGTTCTTTTCAACTGTGGGTATTTTTCTGTTGTCTCTTTATCATCCTGGTTTTTCGATCATGCGTTTGGTTTGGCAAGTCCACCAGCCGTATTTGACTTAATACCTAATATTGTATATAAACAATTCTAATATCTCCAGATAATATTATCTTCTTCCAGAGAATGTTTAGACCACCTCATTTAGACATAAAGAATGGTGCCTTCTCGCCATAATCCACTCAGACTGTGGAAGCCATGCTACTGTCCTGGTAAGACTTGGTCTGCCTCTGCTTTGCCCTGAACCTCAGGGTTTCAAACTGAGAATCTCGGTTTCCACTGAGATTCACATGGCGGGTTCCAACTCTAATCTTTGTCTTATGAGGCGATAGAGATGATAGATTCTTCTGCTCTTCAGAAATGGCAGCTCCTCTTGCTCTTAAATAATACCACTATCTTTTTATCTTTTATTTTTCACTGGTTTGAAACTAGTCTTTGTTTATAGTGAGCACAATGTGATATATTTGAAGAGATGTTTTCCTTCTAGTGCCAGATACTGAAAGGTTTTTTAAGAATCTTCTGAACGATTAGCATGTAATGAAAAATATCTGGAGCTTTTATGTGAAAAGTATATTTTTATGCGAGTCTTTCTTTATCTATCTGTCTTTGTTTTTTAGAACCTATACCTGTACTTAGTATTTTGAGATTTTTTTTCATATTCCGACCATCCCCTACACTTCCATCTGATATCTGGAACAGCCTCCTGTATCCTATCTTTACTGTCACAACTAGGAGTAGATATTCTGACAAAAAAAAAAGAAGATTGTTGCTGGCATACATTTTCTTTGACTGTGTAAGAATCCAAAAAAAAAATCCTGCAATGAGAACTAAACAGGGAACGGATGTAACTCAAGTGGTTGAACACCTGCTTCCCATATTTCAGGAGGTCCTGGATTCGATCCCCAGTACCTCCTAAAAGAAAAAAAAAACCAAAAACAGTATCGCCTGGGGAATGCTAGCTTTTACTCAGGTCCTCTTGATGTGACAAGAGGGCTCGTTCTGTGCCCTGTGCTTCACTGATTTCAGCCTTAGACCTTTCTCTCAGCCTCTTGGGATTTCCTTCTGCCTCTCTCACAGCTTAGCTGATCCTGGAGTCCTCTTTCACATGGCAAGGTAAAAACAGCAGCAGTCTTTGTATGTGTGTTTCTACTTTCAGTTCTCTGCTTATATAAGCCTCCAGCAAGAGGGTAGAGACCCAATCTGGGTCATCCCTCACTGAGGTAGTCCATTCAAAGGCCCTAAAGCAATCCAATCAAGTGATCTAATCAAAAGAACCCTTAGCTGAATCTAATGCAATCAAATGCACACCCACAGGAATGGATTATTCAAAGAACATCATCTTTTCTGGGATTCACAAAACTTCAAACTGTCACATGTGCCTTCCACTACTAACACAAAGCACCTCACCACTAACCCTATATGCTTTCCATGTTACCATGCTATTTGCTCCCTTTTGACCTGATTTTCATGGTTCCCAGAAGAATTCTGTATTCTAAAAATAATTTATTAAATGTTTGGTTTGAGTTTTTACTAAAAATGGTTATTATAGATTGACTTTGCCTTTCAGTGGCAATGTCCAAAAAATATTTGTCTTCTAGTTGTGAATGAATTGGCTTGGGCTATTTGGTGTCTATAACACCCTTCTAAACCTACAATTTCATTAAAATGTAATCCTCAACTTTGAGAAAGTAGGCCAATATTTAGTAATCCATTGGTGTGTTTTATCCCTGCTTTCTGAATCACGTGATAGAGAATTGCATCTAACCCTAGATGATCAGTAGCTACAAGGGAGGTGCAATCTTGATAAACTTAGACTTTCCAAACTTTTAAAGGTGAATTTGGCTTATTTTCAACACTTTGTGAATATCTTTAGTCCCAGCAACCCTCGTTGCAGGAGCCCAAGTGGTATACTCATGAGGAGATACATCAAGCAACAGTAAAACTAAAGAACAGCCAACATACTATGGCTAAATAATACCAACAAACCAAAATCTTATTACTTTCAAGTTTATATGTTATTGCACAGGGACTACCCATCTTTGATAAAATAACAAGAGTGATAAGATTCTTGCCAACTCTAGTGTTCCATGCTTTGGGATCTCCAAAAAGATAGACCTTACGGTACAGTTCAAACAGAAACTACTAAGTGGAATCAAAGTTTTTGACATTTTAAATTTATTTGTTCATCAACCATTTATTGAGGTTTAAATACCCATATTATTGTGTAGTTTAGGAGTGCCATTATAGTGTTTTGCATAGTTGCTAAACGTTTCAAAAAGTGGAAAGACTGTTAGATTAGGGAAGTCCTAAGTCTTATCAATTCTACTTTTCTAAAAAGTTAAGACTTCTGAAATAACTCTACATTTCTTCATCCCTCTCTGCCGTCTTTTAGCCCTACCCATCATTATCTTTTGCCCATACTGTTGCATTAGCCCTCTAACTGATCCCCACCCTCTTCCGATCTTATTCCACTCCAGCCAATACTTCACAACAGTACTAGGGTGATCTTTCTAAATGGCAAACCTCATCCTGTCCCTCTATTGTATATAAACATGTAGTATTAGCTCTACTTTGCACAGGCTTGCCTGTTATAAATTCTCTGTATCTTTCCAGCCATATTGTTCTGCTTCTTGGATCAAGCAATAGTGTCACTTACCTTCTTGACTTCACATGTAATTCCTAATTCCTGCACCCCATCCCATCCCCTTACCCGTTTCTATCTCCCAACTCACCAGGTGTTCTAGTCAGGGTTCTCTCGGGAAACAGAATCAACACGAGATCTCTGTTAAAAATATAAGATTTTAGGGGCCCGGCTAGATAGCTCAGTGGATAAAGAGCTCGCTGGGAAACCACATGGGAGGCCCTGGGTTCGGTTCCCGGGGACCTCTCCTAGCGGGCAGACCGCCTTGAGAATGGCAAGCCGCCATGGGCGGGCCGGAGCCGCCGTGGGCAGGGCAAAAAGCTGCCACGGACAGGCAAAAGCCGCCACGGGCAGGG
>PVKH010039651.1:0-11155 GCA_004027955.1 Chaetophractus vellerosus | reverse complement strand
TTGTCTTGGGTAAGGTAAAGGAAATCTGAAATTTTATTCATACTAATAGATGTAGCTGTTCATCAGTAGCACAAATAAATAGCTTTGGATTTAATAAATTAGAAATCTTTGTAATGCTTAAAGCCACTACACATTGCTCTAGTGCTTTAACTGTTTGTGTTGAGCAGTCACTATTATGGAATGATCACTGTATTAGTTCCCCAGCTGCTAAAGCAAGTACTGCGCAATGGGTTCGCTTAAACAGCAGGGATTTATTGACTCACGGTTTTGAGCCCAGAGGAAGTTCAAAATCGAAACGTCAGCAAGGCAATGCTTTCTCCCTGAAGACTGTCTTTCTTGGGCTGGCTGTCAGCGATCCTTTGTCCTTGTCTTTTCCATCACATGGCAATGCACATGGCGGCACCTTTTTCCTTTCGGGTTCTCTTGACCTCCAGCTTCTGGCTACTCCCGTGGCTTGTCTTTCTGTGTCCACTTTTCTTTGCTCATAAGGACTCCAGCCCTATTGGATGAAGCCCCACCCTCATTAGTTTGGCCTCACCTTCACTAACCTTCAGAGGGTCTGTTTACAAGTGAGTTCATGCCCACAGGTCCAGGGCCTGCGGCCTGAACATGCCTTTTGTGGGAGGTGTGGTTTAACCCCTGGCAAGTGTGTCCATGGTTCTGGTTCATGAAAACGCATTTGTCCAGATTTATTCATGCATATATTCAGCAAATACTTTTGGGGCGCCTA
This sequence comes from Chaetophractus vellerosus, assembly GCA_004027955.1. Classification (NCBI taxonomy): domain Eukaryota; kingdom Metazoa; phylum Chordata; class Mammalia; order Cingulata; family Chlamyphoridae; genus Chaetophractus; species Chaetophractus vellerosus. The sequence continues at coordinate 10,425 of PVKH010039651.1, read as the reverse complement.
CCGTGTGCTATTATGCAAACTACCCCTGGCACTGGGGAAACAGCATTGAACAAAACAGATAAACTCTGTTTTGTTGATTCTGCAACACTTTTTTTCATTTAACTTATCTAAAACTTGGGTGCATCTTACAGTCTACTCTGTGGCAAGTTTCATTTACATCATTGTTTTCTTTTTGGTGACACATGAGATAACAGCACATCTTACAAGCAGTGGCCTCCTGGGTTCAGCAGAGGGGGACGTAAGTGTTCTGTCACACCACCAGGGTTAGGGTACCCCAAGCCAGTGCTTACAGGAGTGTTGTGTGGGGGTTCTGGCAGTGGGGTGCGTGAGTGTGTACCTCCAGCCCCTTTAAATGGCTCCTGTGCTCGTTTGCTGGTAAGAAGCACTGCTGGCTTTGGGGTGGTTTTTTTGTTTGGGTTTTTAAAATCTGTTTTCATTTCAAAGCTCGTTGGTATTATTTCCACATTAGAAAGAAAACGCTGAGCATTTCTCTGTTTTGCTTTAAATGCTTCAAAAACTAGTGCCTTGTTTTTACCAATTAACCTCCCAGGTAAAAACAAGTGACTTTTGCACATAATATTGAAAGTAGATGTTTTTAAAAGGGAAAAATGCGTCAATAGAATATGGGAACAGAAACTGAAACAATCCTCGTGTTAGACCTTTGCCTATAATAGTTATGGTATATCAAACTACAACCTAGAGTTGGCTTGATATACTGGTAAACTTACAAAGTCCACCTGCAAATAAATATACACCGTACTATTTTTAAGTGAAATGGACCGTTCAGGTTACACAAACACTCAAAACTATGCATTTCAGTACTCTGTGCAAGTAAATGCGTAGAAAAGTCTCTGGAAAGATTCATATCAGACAGGTAACAACAGCCCCTCTAGGGAGGGCACTGGGATTTGGGAGATAGTAGACAAGCCTGTGGTATATGAATTTTTTATAATCCAGATACGTTTGGATTGGTCAGGGCTCTTTATCAGTTGTACCTTGACAACGTCTAAGCCATGCGAGTTTTAAGGGGAAACAATGAGACACAGCCTCGTGCAGCAGCTCAGCTGATGACACCAGAACCCAGTTCTTCTCCCTGTCGGCTCCCTGAAGCCTAGGTGGCACCCAGACCTCATGCCTCCACTCCCCGGCAAGCTCCATCTGAACACAGACCCCCGCGGGAAGGGGGAGGACGAGGGGAATAACAGCAGATGCCAGGATGAGCCTCGTACAGCCACCCGTGTCCTTGAATCCTCTTTTCACTTTTAAGGTCATAGTGTTAGGTCTGGTTTCACTTAAGAGGAGTTATGTTGAAAGAGAAAAAGACTCTTGGGTCATTTAATATAAATGTAGAGATCTGCATAAAATATATATTAATAAATATGTAAGTTGTATTGAAAAGGGCATTAGTTACTCGGCTTCAAAATTTATCACTACCTGGCCAGTTTATTTAATCGACCCCATAAAGCACATCCCGGATATTTCTTTTCATCTGCAGATACTTCAGTATGTACCTCTGAATCATAAGGACTCTTTTTTCTTTTTTTTTTTTTTTTTAAACATAACCACAGTACCACTTTTGCATCTTCTTAAAAAATATTCCTTAACATCATGGAATATCCAACCTTCCCCAGTTGTCTCATAAATGTTTCTTATGACAAATAGATTCTGAAGAAGACCCATCTGTTGCATTTGTTTGCTATGTCTCTCAAGACTCTTAAATTCTAACAAGTTTCTATCCATCCTTTTTTTTTTTTTTTTTTTTTTTCCCAATGTATTTGTTGGAGGAGATGAGTCGTTTGTCCTGTAGAGTTCCCCTCATTTTCGGTTTTGTTGATTGTTTAACATGTTCCTCTGTCCCCTGTATTTTTTGTAAACTGGTTTTAATAGTTAGAGTTGACATGTTTAAGTTTGTTTTGTTTTTGCAGGATATTTAGCAGGTAGTGCTGTGTGCTTCCGAGTTCCCCGGTGTCTTTCCACCTGCTGTCTTGGCCGCCATTGGTGGCCCTCGCCTAGCTCTGCTCGGGGTGCGTGCGGTCTTTGAACAACAAGAAGCTTACTAAATGCAAAAGGTGGTGAAGGGTCCTTTTATGTACCCATATCCCCCGGCCGGTACAGACTCGCAGAAAGCAGAGCTACAGATTCTCCAAGGCCGCCTTAGAAGAGGCCCCCAGTTTTGCCACAATGCTTTTGGTTTGCTCCCAGTTCAGCCGGTGGCCTTCACCTGAGAGAGCTGGAAGAAGCGCCTGGGGCCTGCTTGGGGGCTCCACGATTGGTTCCACCAAGGCGAGGGGCAGGCCAGAGCAGTCTGTCTCGGACCGTGTGTGAGTGTCTGCAGGAAGTGCCACCGGCAGCCTGTTCTTCTTTTCTGTCCCAGAGCACAAGAAAGAGCAGGGGAGAGCTGGGTGGCCTTGTGGCAGGGACGGCCAGAAGTCAGGTGGTGCCACGTGCCCTGAGGCCCCGAGTTGCTGCAGCAACATGGGCCAGGGGAGTCCTGTGAGACTCCCCGTGTCTGAGGAGCTGGCCGCTGGAATGACCCGGCTGGGGCTGTGGCTGAGCAGCAACACGACGGGGCGGGTCAGCCACCTCCAGGGGCCCGTGGTCACTGCATCCCCTGCCAGGAGGAAACTCCTCAGAGCAGGGAAGAGGGAGAGCAGGCCATGCCTCTCACATCACCAGTGCCCTGGCACCACGAATGGGAGTGTGACCGCGTTACCTAGCGTGGTCTATTTGAATGTGGACTGGAACCATTAAGAAGCCAGCAAGCAGCTCTTATCCAAGAAATGCATTCCACGTCCACACCTGAGCCACCACCGTCTGTCCGGCTGCTTGCGCGGGTGCTGCTGCACGCCGCCATGCCCAGTGCAGGGAGAAGGAGCTCAGGCCGTTCACAAGGGACTCTTGGCGTCAGCATTGGGAAGCGCCTTCCCTGATTCATCCAGTAAGTGGAATTAGCTCACTGCAGAGCCCACCCGCCACAGCTTGCAACCCGGGCCCCCTTGGGAAGGAGCCCGGGACTCCCCGGGGTTCTGTTAAGCAGTTCTCTTGAGATCTCCGTGGAGTCCAAGACAACGGCTCAGAGGGGTAGGAGCTGGTCAGTTGCTAGTTTGGGGCCAAGAGAGATGCCCTGGGCCATCTGAGCAGTCCTGCAGCAGGGCTGGCTCATAGCTGGTTTCACCGAGCACTGCGGTCAGCCTGTGGTCCTGAGCACTACTCGGCAACATGCTTCCAAGTGGACCATCAGGCCTGGCACTTCCTGCCAGTTTAGCAACTGCATTTCTGAATACAAATTAATACGTTCGCAATTTGGTTTATAAACCGGCTGCAGGGGAGAGGGGCATGGAAGGGAGGCAGGTGGATCAGTTGGACTCTGATAGAAAATTAATCGGTTAGAACAGAAGACCAGGCCTGGTGCCAGGGTGACCCATCAAGGCTGGACCCGAGAGACCAGCTCTTCTCCCTCGTGGCTGCGGGCAGCTCGGCTCTGGTGGGGGTCATCCGTCGTGCCCTGCGTGTGTTGGCTTCTTAGTAACGAGGGAAGGAAACCAGTGGGCCTCTCGTCTGCCCAGGTCTTATAGGAAATGTACTAATCAAAACAAAGCATTTCAAAATTGTTGTATAAGAAAGGTCTCAACTTGGAAACCTATCAATACCTAGGATGGGTAAATTCACTTTGAATTCACTAATAAACTTCAGTCCATTAAAACCAACATTTGTCACTTAAGTGTTTATCTTTTGGAGTATTGAAATCACATGGATTCCAAATATATATTTATGTTCACCTAGTTTATCCCACTGTTTCAAAAGATTTATCCCAGTACCTGCTAGTGAGATGTCGATAAAGACTGTTTGTGACGCCCACCTAGACTCGAGGGGTCTATTTGTCTCTGATTTCGTGGCTGACATTTCCCTTGTCATTTTGTGATTCCTGTGTCATTCGGCAAATGTGTTACGAGCACGTAGGGCCACCTGGACCGGCCCTTTACTCATAGATGGCCCAGGCAGAGGTGGAGGGCTCAAGGAGTGAATCCGGAACAAGGCCGAGCGAGGGGGTCCCCTTAACACAGAGACCAGAGCCACGCGGTAAGCGGTGGCCTCCGCAGGCTGGGAAAGAAGGAGAGAGGACGCGGCCAAGTTTGACCTCAGCACAGGGTCATTTCTGCGGAATTACTCCACGGCTCAGGCGCTTCCCCTGTTCCTTTCGCGTCCTTTGCCATCCAGATGGAAGGCCTGCAGCTCTTGTGTCCTGGCCTGCTGGGCGCCTGCTCGAGAGCGGGTCTGCCCTGGACACGTTGCCCACGGCCTGAGTTGTCGGTTCTTCCACCACTTGCCTCACCGCCGAAATCCTGCGTCTCGTAGGGTCTGCAACCCCTTCGTGAGACAGAGGAGATGCTGGTATGGGCGGGGTGCTAGCTGTAAGCAGGGAGGGGTGCCCAAGGGGGCCTGTGGGTTCATTTTGGGCTGTGGTGACATTTGCCTCCTCACATTAACGAAGAAACATGCTTCAAATAAAATGACACCTGCAGACCAGAGGGTTTAAATGCATTTGGTATTATTTTCGATGCTTACTTAGCAGACCTATACTTAAAGACAGGAAACATGGACTTGAAAATGAGATTTTTGTGCCGTTTTGCCCTCCAGGCGGTTTCAGTCAAGAAGAACTTTTAAAAATATGGAAAGGACTCTTTTACTGCATGTGGATGCAAGATGAGCCTCTTCTGCAGGTGAGGTGGCTGAAGCGGGGCACTGGTGGGTCGGGGAGGCCTGATGGTTTTGTCCTGTGTCGGCCCCTAACGCACCTGAGCAAATGTAGACTCGCTGTATCAGGGATGGCTTTCTCGCCTCTCGTCCCCATAGAGAGCAAAAGGATGCAGTCAGAGCTCTGGGCCGGCTGTCTCCTAGCGAAGGACACGTGTACATGATAGATTTATTACATTTATTCTTTCCCTCGCACACTTTCAGGCTGCACGGTGGGGTTTACATTACTTATTTTAAAGTTTCTGCTGCTGCTTTTTGGTTTATTACTTGTGATCAGGACTGGCCCAGAAGGAAACACCAGTGTGAGGTCCAGGGCTCGGGCCCCCGGCTGGTGCCAGGCACTTTCTAAAGCGAGCAGCCAGGCCCTCACGTGGGAGCCTGACGGTGCTTCGAGCTCAGCGGAAACCCTGCGCCGTGCCCTGAACTAATCTCGTGCACCTTGGTCTCTGCCGCTGTGCTTGCTGAGCCCCTTCTAAGGAAATCGCTGCCCCTCTTTGAGAGAGCGTTGTTCCACTGTGTGAAAGCAGCTCTGCCTCTGGAGTTGGAGAGGCGAGCCTCAGGGAGCACGGTCTGAAAACCTCTGCTGTGTGAGAGTTCGAGGATAGGCTCCACCTGCCTGGGTTTCAGCACGTGGCCTTGCCGCTCCCCCGAGCTGTGCAGTAACCTGTCTGGGTTTATTACTTTTATCCTACTTTAAGTAGGAGAGCAGGGCATAGTATTTCAGAGCTTTGTTCCAAAGTAAACCAACAGCTTTAATGGGGGAGGAAGACAGATAATGGAAACCTTGTTTTCCAGCCTGGCAGTTCACATCAAATGAATGGGTCCAGAAAGTTTGAGGGGGTGACGGGCAAGGAATGCCAGCAAGGGCTGTTCTTTTATGCAGCCTCGTAAACAGGTCCCCTTTGCTGGACACTCTTCACGGCAAGTCTCGTCACAGTGCCAGGCTGCCCGTTCCTCCCCATAGTGAGTCGTGCGGCGTGGTGGCAGGGCCTGCCCGAGCCGAGGAGGAGACATTCTGGGTCTGTGAATTGAGTCTTGTGGGGTGAGCATCGTCGCTGTATGATACCACAGTTGAGTTGGCCATGTTGTCCTTGGTGTTTGAGTATTTGGGAGATTATCATAGAATCGGAATTTAAGTAACGATGTATATTTAAAGCAAGGAACTGGCTACTAATTTATTCCGTGGATCATTTGAACTGATAACTGGAGTTGCTTTTTTAATACACATCTTAAACAGCTCTTGGAGCATATAAAGTTGGCGTAATAGTCCATTGAATTTGGGAGTTTCACAAAGAATAAAATTCGATTCTTAGCAGAAATGGCACTGAAGCCAGGAGGTCCTGACTCCCCACCAGCGGTGGCAGGCAGCGGCCTCGAGCCCACGGCGCCGTGGTCTCACTTGTGGCGCGTGGTAATCCCGGTGTTTTCCCTACCCCACCTCTGCAGGAGGAGCTGGCGAGCACTATCTCCCAACTCATCCATGTTGTCAGCAGCTCGGAGGCGCGTAAGTCTGGATTTTTTGTGGCTTTCAGAACCCCATCTTTGTTGGATTTGGTAACTTGCCCTGGAAATCTCGTCAATGTTTCTTATTCTCCTTCCCTTAAAGCCTTGGTTTTCAATCTAATGTGAACCTGGTGCTAACATTGTGGCGATATCTCGGCAGGCGGCAAGCTGTTCTCCTTTAAAAAGCTCTGAAAACTTAGAAATCGACTTGGCAAGCGTGGAGGGGGTGTCTTTGGAAGGATCATATTTGACATCTCAAAGATTTCTATAAACTCTTGATGAGATAACACTCCTCTAGAATCTCCTGGTTCTTAGTTATTTTGCCACCTGCAGAGTGTTGTGTACACGTCTGCACATGCCAGGTTTATCGTCCCAAGGCTAGAGCCATTTGAGGACGTCACTAGTAAAACGACAAAGTGACGTCTTTACCAAAAGGAGAGGCTGTGCTGTTTCTGAGAGTCGGGCCTTGACGACTTGCAAAGGGAGAGAGAGACAGCAGGGTGGGCTGTTTCTGCCTGGCGCTCGCGGCACAAAACCACCTCAGGGCCCGGTAACTCAACGGTTCTCTGAATTTCAGCAGCATTCCCAGCTGGGTAGCACATGGGCAGATTTCTACATGTAGAATACGGTATAGGTTTGCAGATACCAAGAAATAATGGTGGCAAAAAGAGGAGACTGAGAAAAATCAACAGACAAAAAATGTTTTTTGAGTGAAAAAGTGCTAGATTTGTGGCTCAGAAGAGAAAAATAGAATGTCATGGGCTACACAGTCCACCCCACTGGCACCTAACATCAAACCAAAAGCCAGCTTTCCACGTGGCTCCTGTAAGTGTCCATCAAAATGGATTTGGGTTGATTGTTAGGAATGGATGGTGGGAAGAGCCAGCTGGCCTGGGCAGGCGAGGTAGGTTTTAATGGGAGCACAGCTTCTGGTGGCTAAACGAGGCCTCGCCCCGAGCCCTCCCGGTGAGCTTGAAGCCATTGCCTTGTTCTTACGTGACACGCGATACGTGTAGGTTTATCGTCCTTATAACATAAACACGTGGCATGTTTATGGCGTGGGCTATGATAAGTGCAGCGAGCTATTATAACAGCTGTGATGGTGCGTGAAGACGAGCATTCACAGGCCTGTGTTCACTGCAGAGCACCTGTTCATTCAGACCTTTTGGCAAACCGTGAACCGAGAGTGGAAGGAGATAGACAGGCTTCGCCTGGACAAGTACTATATGGTAAGACACCTGGCTTTTCAGCCACAGTTTCTTCCGAAGCTCGCGGGGAGAAAAGAGCTTGGAGGGTTGTAAAAGCAATAGAAGGGTGTGTTTGTGAAGCAGAGCGAGTTGTAGGCTGCCTGTGATAAAGGCCGTATGGTTAGAAGGCGCTTGAGTGCGTGCATGGGGGCTTAGCTGTCTTTTTTTTTTTCTTTCTTTTTTGAGTGAGTTTGGGGGTGATTCATTTATGCTGTTTTATCTAGAAGTTTTAAATATTGTGAATAGTTTTCCAGTTTGGGGGGCCAGACTACACCGATTTCATTATCTCCTGCTTCTGCTAAGTCGATTAATATTTTTCACTTTGCCCTTGGTAACAAAAGTTGTCTGTCTTTAGCTGATCCGCATGTTCCTGAGACAGTCCTTTGAAGTTCTGAAGCGAAACGGCTGGGAAGAAAGGTTGGTATGCTGGTCGCGTCCGCGTGTGGCCTCAGCTGGCGCGGTCATCGTTTCTCCGGCCTTTCGGTTAATCGGTGTTAATTGCTCACACTGGTGATTACTGCGTCCTCGCCCGAAGGGAACGTGGAGCCCAGTAGAGGGTCAGGGTCGTCGGCACACGCCTGTAGCAATTGAGGAGATTGCGTTTTCCCTCTGAGCCGCCCTCGAGCCTCCGTCTGTAGTTGACTTCTCTGCATTGACCGTTGCACGGTGTGGGCCCTAAATAGCCTCGTGTTCTCCTGGAGCAGAGAGAAGTGCTGAGCTGTGTGTGATTTCTCCTCAGCCGGATCAAGGTTTTCCTCGACGTCTTAATGAAGGAAATCCTGCATCCTGAGAGTCAGTCTCCTGACGGAGTCAAGTTCCACTTCATTGATATCTACCTGGACGAGCTATCCAAAGTGGGAGGCAAGGAGGTGAGAAGTCGGGCATTGCACTCAGAGCATGCAGCCACAGCTGACCTCCGGCTTGCCCGACCCCACCGGACGTTTGCTTGTGTCGTTAATAAAATGCCCTGTTGGCCCCAGCGTGGCTCGAGGCAGTAGCCCTGTCAATCGGTTCAGCCTGTCCACCCATTCCCCTTCTAGGAATGTTTCCTGAAAAGCTAATGGGGCATGTGGCCAAAGATTTACATACCAAGGATGTCCTCTGTGGTGTTACTTATAAAGTAAAATTGAAAGCTGCTGACACATTCCTCCTTGGAGAAATGCTCATGGTAGACTGAGTTTTTAAGTATATGTTCATGCACAAACAGTCAAAAGGCTGGAAAGGAAATGTACTTTTTTAACATGAGAGTAGTTTTTAAGTTCCTTTGTCTCACACTTTCAGATAGTGTCCACCAAAAACTTCCCCACAGAGGAGGGACATGTGTACTGGGTGAGCTGGGCACTTGTCTCTGGGTTCCTGACCAGAGATGGCCGAGGGGCTCGAGTCCTGCAGCAGCCCTGGGTACAGCTCCGGGCATCTGTGGGTGGCTCACGCAGAGTGCATTTTGGGTTAGGGAGAGATGCGTTATTTGATCTAATTCAACGTTTGCAAATATTACAACTAGTTCCTTTTTCAAGGACACATCACAAAGGAGTACAAAGTCTTTCTCCTCATTTTTCCCCCATTTTATTTCCAAATTACAGCTTTTGGCAGATCAGAATCTCAAGTTTATTGATCCATTCTGCAAAATTGCTGCCAAGACTAAGGAGTAAGTGATTCACATGTTTGCTTTCACTCTTTCAGTTGGGGCTTAATTATGAAGAAACAGTGCCCTGGGTTAGGAGCGGGAGGCAGGCCACCTGTGAAGGTTACCCAAGCCGAGCACAGCCAGACATTCTTCTCGTTAGCAGGGTATTGGAGGCTTAGCAGTAGTAGCTCAGCCTCAGGCCTTCGCCCAGCCATTCTCGGACTCAGGCCCTCCCCAGTCCTCTTCAGGGCTCCCTGGCTCTTTCCACTGTGGGTTCCATGGGCTTGGCCACGCCGCCGTCTGCTGGCTCCTCCCATTGAGGGCTGGTTAGTGGGCAAGTTTAGCTCAGGTGGGTGTCGAGCACCGGGACGGGCTGTGCAGTAGCCCCCCTCTTCCCTCCCGTCCTCGCCCCTCCCCTAGCGAGGTTGGAGCCCTGGTGTTAACGCCTTCTCTTCGCTGTGCCCCCCCAGCCATGCACTGGTGCAGACTATAGCCAGGGGTGTTCTTGAAGTCATTGTGGACCAGTCTCCTTTCCTGCCTGAAGAGATGGTCGAAGAAGAGAAAACCCAAGCGGGTGACAGCAGCCTTTCTGAAGTCGAGATGACATGGAGGAAAACAGCCAGTAAGAAGAGAAGAGGTGAGAGAATTTCCTGGACAGCCATTTCCCCTCAGGTGACGTCCTCACCAGCCCAGGCAAACGCTGCTTAGCACGTTTGTTGCAATCTCACTGGGACTTGACCTAGAATTCTTAGGCGATGGCTCTGCCTTGCCCCCCACCCCCCGACAAGAAGCAGAAGTGCATTCAAGCACGTGTCTGCACACCCACTGCCCTGTGGCCGTTGTGTTCCTGGTCTGGGTGTGTGAGGGATTTCTCGGGCATATTTAAATATAAATATCCCCGTGGGGCCAGCACTTGTGAGCACCTCTGTGGGAGACCTGCGGCTCCCGTCGCTGTGAGCCTGCACTTATTGCGCAGTTCTCTTGGTGTTTGTTTGCCCAGCGTGGGCCTTCCTCAGTCCTCCTCTTTCTGTTTGTGGGGACTTGGCATCGTCCGTGCATTTGAGGTGGGAGGCCCCTCGGCGCTCTCGCGGTGGTCAGTGGCATCTCAGCGTTCCACATTTTGCTGAACCCTTACTTGAGATACCCGCCTGTACCAGTGCTTTTGAATGTTACATAGTAAGGTTTTCAAAAACAATGAAACCTAAAATTGGAGGGGGGTGGAGCAGGTTCAAAACTATGTAGAAGGCACCTGGTGTGTTAAACATCGTATAGGCCTAAAAACAGATCCCAAAG
>PVKH010039650.1:0-11158 GCA_004027955.1 Chaetophractus vellerosus | reverse complement strand
CCCCCCCCCCCCAAGCATGCTATGGGATTGGAGATAGTGGGAAATTGATCTCTTTGCTCTCTCACACCTGAAAGCACAGGTCTCTTTCTCCAGGAATCAGGATCTCGGTGAAATTAATTGTTTGGGGAAGGAGGAAGAGAAACATTTTCTTAACCAGTCCAAGAACCCTCAACAGCCATAGAAGGGGATCATTTCCGGAGGCCTCGGAGGAATTTCAGGAAGAGGAGATGTAACAACACCTCTGTAATCCTCCATAAAGATAAAATGCAATAAACTCCACACCTTTAGAAGTAGTGGCAACAGTGAGCAGCTTTGGAAGTTTGGTTCTCAAACTGGAGCCAGAGATCCCTGGGGTGCTGAAGGCGGAAGCCGTCAACTCTTCCAAGTGTTGCCTAGTGATGGCAAAAACCATGAGACAAGCTGTGCTGTGGGTGGAGAGTAGTTAACGAAAAGGTGAAAGGGCGTGGGGAGCACAGAGCATCATGGGAGTCCTCTGGAAGAATCCGGGAATGAGATGCTTCTAGTTGCTGTGGAGAGAAGGCATCCAGGACTGTCAAGTCTATATCAATAAGACAGTGGGTGGTGAACACCATTTTTCCTTTCTTTTTAAACCTTTCATAGAAGGTTAAAATACTTAGACTTTTAAGGGATGGACTCTAACGGCCACATAAAGTGGTGATTGTCCAGCCCTAGTGTATCTGCTCATGAAGGCAAGTCATGATGTTGCCTCGGGCCTCATTTGGAAAGGAATTAGAGATCTTCCTCTGTAGAAAGCCTGACATTTATAGGCACAAAACCTTATTCATTAATACTAATAAACTTCAGTGGAGACTTTTAAATCATATTTTTAAGGACTTCAGTTTCAAAGCAATCCAGTAGAACCAAAGCCTTCATTATTTGAGAGAAGTTTGTATGCAAAGTCTGTTGATACCACACCATGAAAGTGTGCGCTTGAGTAAGTGGGGTATTCAACAAGAAGTCAAGGAAAGCCCCCCACTGGAAATATGAGAGTGTGGAATTAAATGGGGTTCCTGTCTCAACCTCACAAGTCACGGCTCTGAACTCTGGTTCCCCTTCTATCTCATTGCCCTGCCAAGAAGAGACCAGTCAGAAGATTACACACAACCCTGTATTTCTCTATATGGTGTTATTTTTACTTCTAGTTGCATATTAATTATTTATAATCAACTGGCAATTCAACTACAGGCATATCACCAGGGAGTCTATGAAGAAGGAGTGGATGGTGTATTACAGCACATAGATTTCTGTGTTTGGTTAAAATTTTAAAAAAGCAATAAATACAGAATGTTTTTAAATAGGAGGAGCCTGAACGCTCAGTGGACTGGTTCTTGGGCTTGTAAGAACAGTTTGGTCTCTGAATCACTGAGTGAGCTCTTTGGGAGAGCTGAGCTCTTGGAAGCTGGAGCACATGCATTGCAAAGCCAGTGCTGGCTCTGAGAGCTAAGGGTATACTAGTGCGATGCAATGTCCAGAAACTCAAGCCAACAGTTCACTTGGGTCCAAAAGTCTGATGCTCATGTTGGAAGTTCTCTCAGGTCATCTAGTACAAAGCAGCACTCTTCAACTCTGGGCCCTCGGACCCTGTGCTAATCCTACCCAATTTTAGCTGCTGCTAAGGAGGGCTGCTGATATGAAGGCTCAACTCCCACAGTAGACTGTGTCTTCTGCCTCTGAAATACCACTGCTGGGCATGTTTCATAGGGACAAATGGAGTTTACTCCTTCATGATGGCTTTATACCACCACCCCTGGACTTACCCAGGCACTCACTCCTTCTTATCAATTATATTCCTGTAAGTGCAGACTCAACTCTGATGTGGAGAGGGAAGAGGTAGAACTTGGGCTTTGTGGAAGAAAGCATTTTCTCTCTCTCTGTTCAAAGAACCTTGTACAGAGACGAGCAGGAAAGTAAGAAGGGCTGGTCTACTCTGCTCAAGTCACCCAAGTACCCACTGGCTAATAAACATGTGCCATTATCACCTCCAGGTGTTCACAGTGTCATTCTTCAAGAAAATTAAAAATGGAAGGGAGCAAATGAAGGATTGCTAAAATTTTAATTTTGCCATGTGAGAATTTTTTTTAAAATTCTATCTACTATTACTGTCATTTCACAATGTGACCCCTAAAGTGTGAATCCATTCTCCTAAGTTTTCTCATTTTGTCACTGTCTGGTGAAAATGTCAGCACAGATTGCTGGGCTAGATAGAAATAATAATAACTCCTATTTAGTGAGCTCACCATGTACCAGGCCCTCTCCTAAGCACTCAAATGTATTATCACATTTTCCCTCCTTTTAAAATTCTTTGTTGGCTCTATATAGCCTCTTGTCAAAATGGATCAATCACTAGTGCCTTGCCGATAGCACTGTATCGATAGGGAGCTGGGGATTAACTGGGTCTCAGCTGGAAAGAGTGCTTGATTGATTAACAATGCCTGGCAGGAATAGGTGGCGAGAGGGAGGTGGCGGCTGGGCGAAGAGGAGGGGCGGGGTGGGGAATGTATATGTGCTACCCACGGCCCTCAAGATAGGTTCAGAATCCTCAGTAGGCTCGCTCCTTTCGGAAGCCTTACCCACTATCCTTACCTACTGTTCTGTCTCTTTATATTCGGTACCAGCACTTCCCAAACTTTAATGAGCACAGAAATCTTCTTGTTAAGTCTCTTGTTAAAATGCCGATTCTTTTTCAGTTGGTCTGGGGTCTGAATTCTGCATTTCTAACAAGCTCCCAGGGAGAAGTCCATGCTGCTGATTGGTGGACTACACTTTGAATAGTGAGATTCTATACCACAGCAGACCCCTTCCCTCCCCTTAACATGACGTGTGCTTTCACTCCATTAATAAAGATGAAAACCGACAGGGAAAACCGACAGAAGATCGACAGAAGATCATATATAATCATTATACATATATATATATATAATGTAACAATTACAAGATATACTATAGGCATTGGCACATGTGACTGTGGGGATGAGCAAGTCTGAATTCCATAGGGCACGCCACAAGCTGGGAACTCCAATGAAGGTTTTCATTGAACTCCCCAGGAGAAGTGTGTTGACTGAAAAAGAGGTGGAAATTCTTCCTTCTGACTGCTAAAATTATCAATCAATTCTCCTTTTAAGGCCTTCAACTGATTGGATGAGAATTCTCTCATTGTTGAAGGCAATCTCCTTAGCTGATTGTAGATGTATCAGTCATAGATGCAGTCGACTTACTGATGATTTAAATCCGTGACATCCCCACAGTAACAATCAGGCCAGTCCTTGCTTGAACAAACAACCGGACACCTTGCTAAGTTGTTGCATGGACTTAACCACTACAGAGTGTTGCCATTTATTATTTACTAGGTCCCAACCCCTGTGCTAAGCATTTTATATAAATGATCTTATTTAACCCTGACAAAGATCCACTTAGATAGGTAATGTGATTATTGTCCCATTTTGCAAGTGAATAAACCAGACTCGGAGGAGGCTAAATAACCTACCCAGATCTGCTGAACCCCAAAACATGTATTCAGACTCCTTACTCTTTAGCCTGTGAATCAACAGTAGCTACATCAGCTGGGAGTTTGTGAGAAATGCAGAATCTCAAACACAATGAATCAGAGTCTGCATTTTACCAAGATGCCAGGTGAAGCCTTTGCACATTTAAGTATAAAAAGCTCTAGGCTAAATAACTAGGACTCTTCAGATTTTCTCATGCCATTCCTATCAAAATAGGAAATCTTGAATCACAACTTCCACCACACCATTTCAATCTTAAGAATTTTGTTTCAATATTCTGCAGTTTTGACCCCCACAAGCTTGACTCCAAAGGACATTTTTACTAGTTTATTTGGGAAATTTTTACTTGGCAGAAATAATCAACACAAAATAAAACTGACAATGTCAGATAAAGCCTGCAAGGGTAAAACTTATTATAAATGAAAACCTGCTTGGAGAATCATATCATGTTGGTCATATTGAATACTGCAAGAGTTGGCTCAGGAAAAAATCAGACTTGCTAGAAATAATCAGCATGAAATAAAACTGTCAACGGCTAAAATTGCGCACGGTAGATACAGACCAAAATCTGATAGAAGAATCAAGTCTTCTTTTAAAAAATTAAATCTGCAAAATTTGGCCCAGAAACATTGGACTTATTAGAAATAGCGGCCTTTAAAACAAAGCTCACCAAGTCAAAGGCTATTACTTAAGAATTATTTCTAGACAACAACAAAACCCTGATTCATGATTCAACATTAAGTTCCAAGAGTGCAAGAATCAGTATCTGTTTTATTTACTGCTATATTCCCAGCATCTAAAGCAATGTCCAGCACATATTAGTATAGAAATAAAAATGTGTTGAAGAAATATTAAAATTTACAAGGAAAAGGATTAATCTAGTGAAAAATTTCAGAACAAAAATGAGAATGGAAATAAATATTGAAAAAGATTTAAATGCATGGTATATACTTTGATCAGAGAAGTAAAATGACTTAATGAAGTTTGGTTCAGAAAATGTTGTTCTTCTGAGAAAGATTTCATAAGAAGATACATCAGTGTTTGCAAAATTTGGATGAAAAATTCATAACCATGAGTCAAAATGGGTTAGAATGGTGGACTCAGACTATCCATCTGGCCAAATGGCAGAGTCAAAGATCTGGAGCCAAAGGAGCCAACAGAAAACAATGTCTTCCTTCCTTCTGTCAGATAGTGATTATCCTTCAAATGCCCTGTTAAAATTAAAATCATGCATAAGCCTTTTCTGATTCAAAGCAGGACATTTTACCCTAATATGTTCACTGCCACCATTTTGACTCAAGGATGTTTTTGACTTCACCATAGAGTCTACTGAAATTCATCAAGGCTGAAAAAAGATTTTCAAGAGTAGTAGATCATTTTCATAATACAGCTACCTTGCAATATCTGAGAGGAATTGCTTAAAATTGTAGTTTAGCTAAAAAATAAATATAGGGCACTACTTATTCTGGAAAACGTCATGGAGAGACAATGTTCCCAGTCTAGAAATCCATCTATAATGGCCTTTTTTACTTAGGCCTTTATGATAGCAACAAGTATTAGGTTAGAATAGCCGAGGCCAACCTATGAAATTTATTTTTAAGTAATTCAATATTTATGATCAATATTCCTAAAGAGGTTTGTTTCCTCTACCACATTCTACTAATTACTATTATTGCTGCTCGACGATTATTGGAAGGTGGATGTCTTCTCATTCTGTGTGCACCATCCTGGGCAGGTGTGGTGGTTTGAAGCTGCATGCACCCCTGAAAAACATGTTTTTAAACTTGATCCATTTCTGTGGGTGTGAACCCATTGTAAGTACAACCTTTTGATGCGGTTACTTCAGTTAGGAAGGTGTGGCGCAGCTCAGTGAGGATGCAACATAATCCTATTACTGGTGTCCTTTATAAGTGGAGTGAAATTCAGATAGAATGAGAAAGAGCCACAGAGGGAGCAGCCAGAGCTGAAATCAGTGGAACCCAGAAGAGAAGGGAGAGATCATGAGATGCCTCCATGTGCCTGGCCACTGCTGCACGTCTCACCATGTGACAAACTAAGGACCAAGGATCGCTAGCAGCCAACCCCAGAACACCGGTCTGCGGAAGAAAGTATCGCCTTGATGATGCCTTTATTTAGACTTTCTTTTAGCCTCAAAACTGTAAGGTAATAAATTCCCAATGTTCAAACCAAAAAAAAAATTTTAATTAAATAAATAAATACAAACCATCAGACTGTTATTCAATCCATAATGCATATCACTAGAGATAGTATATAAAGTAAAAAAGTGTTATAGGATTATTTTAACTGCCAGAAAAGACACATCCTGTTAGTAACACTGAAAAGTACAAAAATATATCCACAAAGAACTTTGTAGAAATATTTAATGTAAAATTAAATTGTTTGTGGTTAATCGACACACGGTAACATTAATTTTAATTAAAATTAATACAAAAATAAAAATTTCTTTGCAAAATTTAGATCTGAATAGTTGAACTCAGAAATTGGACTTGATAGAAATATAATCACAGAATAAAACTTAGAGTAGCAATATATGTAATCTGTAATATTGATATAGACTCCCCAAATCTTGATTGATTAATCAAAAATTGGTTATAAAATTTGTCATAAAAATTGATTCTGACTAAAAGAGTGTCAGCAAAATAAATTTAAAAATCAGAAATATTTGAGAAATGTTTTAATTCCCTCACATAGAAAATTGATGATAAATTTTCTTAATGAAATTAAGTAGTTGTATTCAACTTATTCTACAAATATTTATTGAGCACCAATTATGTGTTAGGCTAGAAAGACTCGATAGCAAATAAGATAAGGTCTGTCTCTCAAGGACTTTATATGCTCAATGGGAATTATTTCTGCTTATAACATTGACATTCATCTATAAGGTGTAAAAATATCCATTGGGTCAAAATGACGTTTTCTCCTTGACTCTTTTGGAAAGAAACTTAAAACTATGTATTAAGAGCCTTAAAAAGGTTCACAAACTTTTCTTCAGTAATTATACTTTTAGGTGTGCCCCGTAAAGACATAAACTAAATATGAAAGAGCCACATCCTGAAATGTTCAGAAAAAAGTTATCTATAATAGAGAAAAATTAGCAAATACCCCTAAATATGGGGTATTGAGGGAATATTAAATAAACTGTATCACAATCCCTTGATGGTGGGTGGTTATCTTGCAGAATGGCTCCTCTATATTTATGTCTGTTCATTTATATTTATATGGAAATGAAAATAATATTTTCCCCATTTTCCCTGCCAGTTTGGCAAGCTCGCATTTTTTGTGGGTGGTTTGTGATGTCGCTAAGAGTGACAGAGCCTTGGAAACACAACGACTGCTGCTGCTGTTGGTTCACCACTAAGATACCGGACAACCAAGTTGTATCAAGGGCTTGAGTTGAGCCAGTACTGCGGGATCAAATATAATCTCAGTGAGTGCCTGGCGTGCTCAGACCTGCAGGGTAGAGGACAGAGGGAGGAGAGAAAGAAATATAAAACATGCCCCACAACCTTGAGTAGAACCCCAACATCCTATCTTCCATGCGTTCATTTATTCATTCATTCAACAAATAATTTTGAGTGTCTACGTTGCTCCAGACATTGTTTTAAAGCTGGGGGTTTGGTAGTGAACAAAAGAGACAAAAAAAATCCTGCCTTCCTGGAGCTTCCCTTCTAGTAGAGAGAGAGAGTCATAAAACAAAATAAATAAGTAAATTATACAGCATACTAGACGTGGAGAAATGATATGGAAATAAGCAAAGCAGAGAAGAGAGCTAGGCAGTGCTGGGGGGATGAGACTGTAATTTTAAATTGGGGGGTCAGAGGAGAGATGACATTTGAGCAGACTAGAGGGAAACAGGAGAGCAGGCCATGCTGATGCCTAGGAGATGACACACCAGGTGTGAAAATAGTTTCCCCCTGATACTTTCTAGCCTTGCTCATCTGTTGTAGCAACAACCTAAACCGGAAAAACTGAATCTTGATCAATGAACTATTGGAATTTTGGAGGAAGGATCTGCCAAAGGTACAGAAATACCTAAACATTTGCTAGAAATAATTTCAAGTCTGCAACTTTCCTACTGGGTCTGGAGCTCCTGAGGTCCCACAGACCTTTCTCTGCCATGAGAGTTTATAATTGTGTTTCCAAAATGTGTTTTTCAGAACACATTCTGAGAGATAGCAACTCAGCAAAAAAAAAAGGGTCTTACTCTTAAAATTTTCTGGTGAAACAAGAGTGCTGCCTTCCCAGTTTGGAGTTTACCATTGCAAAGTATCTGAAAGACCCCATAATAAAGAAACCAGTTAAATTTTGATTGACCTGAGTTTCTCAAACTTATTTTCATGACCTGGCCATAAATCTCCCATGGAACAGATGCTCAGCAGAGCACTCTGTCCCTGGGATGGTGCACAGTGGAGGTTGTAGACTGTCTGGTAAGTGTCTTTCTCTCTTCCATAATGCCAGTTTTCTTGGATTGTAAGGCAGGACTGAGCGCTAAAATTTCCGTGCATAATAAGGATAAATACAGAAAATTCTTTCTTGATGAAATTGATTTGTTGGCTAAATATTGCACTAAAAGGAGAGATTTATGGTTGGAAATGTGGCCTTGTCAGAGGAGGTTGGAGTCTTCTAGAAGATGAGGGAAGAAAATATTTGGGGAAAGTAAGGCCTTCTCTCCAGGGTAGACAAATCCAAAGACACAATTTTATTGCCCAACTAAACATGACAACATAGGAGAATTTGGGGCCAAGAGGTGGGCTGAGGCTGTGGGATGCTTGGGGGGTAGACCAATTCTACGCATCAATCTCACCCATTATCACCCTTTGTTGTCTAGCCAACTGAGCTCAGATCTAACTATTCCTGCTATCACTGCCAATAAGCTCCTTTCCTACCCTATCTCTGGCTTCTGTATAAGCTCTGGTCTCTGGTTATTGTTTTCTTCAACTTTCCTGCCATGCTTTAAGCTTTTTCTCTTCTATTTTCTACTGTCCTTCTGGTTGACCTCTTATTTCCAAATCCCCATTTTCCTGTTTCCTTTAAACCTTTCCTCTTTTCCACCTCACATACAACATCATTCCACACACCGTGTATGCCCTGCTCACCCTGCTGTCCACTTCTCAGAGTCTGACTTTTCTTCCTGTCTACATCTGGCCCTTTTATTTCAGGCCCTTGGCCAGGCAGAGAGTCATTTATTCCTTTGATGCATCTTTTTTCATAGTTGTCTAAGACATACCCTTATTTGTAAAGCAATTCTCTTTGACTTTGTTTACATTATTAATATTATATAGGATTTACATTTACATGATTACAAAATCTCCTGTCTGGGAATGTGAGATAGACCTTCATGTTCAACACATTCATCTGTGTTAGGGTTAATCCTGGTGTTTACTCAATGGTTCATTCATGGAGCCATGCTCAAGTGGGAGGTGCTGAGGATAGGGAGATAGAAAACACAGTTCTGCTGTGAGGGAGCTCATAGTACAGTTAGAGACACAGCAAAGAGAGCAGACAATTTCAATAGAGTGGGCATGTGCTATGCTAGAGACCCAGAAAGGATGCTATTAAAGGAGAGTCCCTAACCCAGCCTGGAAGGGTCAGGGAAAGCTTCCCAGGCTCAAAGGTAACTAGCAGTTAACATTGTAATAAGAGGTAGAGGAGGAGCCATATGAATTTGAAGTCTCCACTGAAAATAAGTATTTTAGAAAACGTCTGTTTTCCACCACAAGCTTGAGAGACTTTTCTGATGAGATCAGAGGCATTATTAACAAACGGGGTTTTTAAAACCCCTGTATAATGAAAAGTGTCAACATTTGAAAGATCTGTATAACTCGGTGTATAATTTTCCTAATGACCAATGTATTATGCTACAAAACCATGCATGGATAAAGGATTCATTAAAAATGCCAGATATTCAATGGATTTAATGTAACAGAGTATGAAATGTCCTATTATATGGTCTCAAATTTTACATTGCAACTTAACCTTTAAGAAACTAACACTTGTGGAGTTTTGGTATGGTACCAAAGAAAAATATCTAAAATTATCTGAAAAGGCTATTTAAATGTGTCACCCCATTGCAATGATGGATACAGGCCATTATATATCTTGTCATAACTTACAAAATTGTGCAGGAGAGAGTGTAAACTACAATGTAAGCTATAATCCATGATTAGTGGCAATGCTCCAAAATGTGTTCATCAATTGTAACAAATGTACCGCACTAATGAAGGATGTTGTTAATGTGGGAAAATGTGGGAGGTGTAGGGAGTGGGGCATATGGGAATCCCTTATATTTTTATGTAACATATTATGTAATCTAAGTATCTTTTAAAATACATATAAAAAGCATATCACAAAAAATAAATAAACCTATTCCCCACCCCCCCAAAAAAAAGTAAAAAAAAAAAAAACGGTCTCCCTTTTCCAACTATGTAACTTTATGGAGTCAGATTTTCTTTATACACTTCAACCAAAACAACATATTGCATCATATTGAAGACAGCAGCAGAGAAGGGACTCCAGCTGCCTTTATTAAGCCAGACATTAAATTGCAGATCTGTAAAACAAAGCCGCTATTCTCACTACTTTTTTGTTTTAGAAAATATAGCAATTTTTCATAAAAACTTGTTATTTATGTTAACATGTAATGGGTTTATTGTTGTTGTTTTAAAGTAAATGAATAAATAGCGTTTTTTAACTTCTCAATTTCACTGTCTCATATGGTAAATATTGATAAGTATAACCGACATAAACTAACACTCTTTGGGGTCCTTGATAATATTTAAAGAATGCAAAGAGGTCTGAGACCTTAAAGTTTGGGAACCACAGGACTAGACAATCCTTTTTTATTTACCTCCCATGAAGTCTAACTACTGGCCTAAGACTTATAGGGGCAGAGCACGGAAGGCAGCCCGGAGCATTGTCTATCACAGGCACAGCCCTAAGCTTGGAGGAAAGTAATTTTGATTTCTTGCCAATGATAGCCTTCTTACTAAGTCCTAATTATCGCTTTCACTTACTTTCATTGTCACTTTCGTTGTTAAAGATGGGAACTTTGAATGTCCCTGGGTTCGCCATCCCATCCCAGTTGAATTTAGTTTTCTGTCTTTGGCATAGTCTTGTATACCCCTGTGATGCTGTTCTTACCTTAAAGCTGTACAAATACTTACCGAGTGTCTCCCTTGTGCCCGGCATTTTCTAAGGGGTGGGGGTACAATGCCAAAGAAGGAGATGCTTCCCCTGGCCTTGTGGAGTTGATAGTCCAGTGGGAGAATATAATGTGTAATATTTATTTGAACACTTCCTCTGCTCCAGGTCCTGTTCATTTTACATACGGTATAGCCATTTAATTGTTACAATAATTCTATGAGGTTAATGTTAGTATTCCCATTTTAATAGGAGGAAACAGGCTCAGAGAAGTTAAGAAATTTGTCCCAAATCACTGTAGTGGACCCTCTTGATGCCCCACCTAGATGTCCTCTGATTATCATCACCTGTGATGTGTATCCATCACTAAATGCTCCTGTTCCTTGCTGCTAACGGCTTGTGTCTGCAAAGTTCTTCAGAGGCGTGCCATGGGCTATATACTGTAGTTGCCTCATCTGTATCCACCCTCCACT
>PVKH010039649.1:0-11157 GCA_004027955.1 Chaetophractus vellerosus | reverse complement strand
AGAAGTACATTTGACGTAAACACATAAACCCTGGCTCCTTAAATGTTACCAATGTAAAAAATCATTCCTGCCTACTTTTATGTGATACACACACACACACACACGTATACACTACTGGAAACACAACCTTATGGCAATCATCTTCTGTTGATATGTGGACATCCTTTAGAATGGAGTAACTAATTCAAGTCCTCATAAAGTTCCCTAATACCCAAGAGTCAGTAATCCACAACCCTGAGTTATAAAATCAGGAAGGCTTTAACCACCTGGATGAACCCAACAAAGAAAAAAAATGCTTCTTGGTGTGCATGTTATCAACACTAAAATAGGTTTGTCAACATAGCATTGCAACTTCTAGGAAGGGAAATGACCAAATGTTTCTAGTAGTAAGTGGGGACAAAATAGAAACTCATTTCATGAGTCCCATTCTTGTGTCAGCTGTAAAAAATGCTGTTGATTTTTCTTTAAAAAAATGAAATTTTCATTTTCAGAAAAGATTTTTTAAAAGCCCTATGAACTTATTTTCCCAGTGAGAACTCCGACCAGAACACTGACCAGGATTCATTTGCCCAGACACATCTCCTGTCTTGTCGTCCTGAAGGAGCTCTAGCGCTGCCCCTCCATGCTGGAGGCCGAAATTAAACTAAGCACGTGAGGAGAGTGGGGATGCTGGGAAATGTGGTCGAGGCCCGCCACAAAACCCTAAAGCAGAACTTACAGAAGCACTCAGCTGTTTTCTGCTTTTTTCTCCACAGGGGCTCACAAGCAATTCATGGTAGTGACAGATGCACCGGTTGAGCTGTCTCCCTTCCTCTCTTCCCACACTCCTGGATACTCACTGACAGAGACAAAACAAAAGCCCTCCTCTTGCCTCCTTCAGTCAAAAAAAACAAAAAAACAACAGGTTTCTATGCATAGCCACTCACCCAAATAGACTTCCACTTCAATTTCTGGTGCTCCAGCTCCAAGAAGAGTTAAGCCTCAGAACACTAGTAATTAACTAGTAATTGTGATTGGCACAATTAGAATATGACCTCGAAGATTTCCCACCCCACTCCCCACTTGGTATGCACCCCTTTTGGAATTCCTGGGACTGTGAACACGATGGATTTTACTCCTGTGATTAGTTTTTGTTATATGGTATAGTTGACCGTAAGGTAGGGAGATTGTATGGGCACACCTGACCTAATCCCATGAGCCCTTAAAATCAGAGTGCTTTCTCCTGTTGGTTGCAGA
This sequence comes from Chaetophractus vellerosus, assembly GCA_004027955.1. Classification (NCBI taxonomy): domain Eukaryota; kingdom Metazoa; phylum Chordata; class Mammalia; order Cingulata; family Chlamyphoridae; genus Chaetophractus; species Chaetophractus vellerosus. The sequence goes on along the minus strand of PVKH010039649.1, from coordinate 9,921 downwards.
AGAAGAAGTAGAGATTTGCAGCATGAGAAAGATTTGATGCACTGTTGCTGGCCTGAAGATGGAGGAGACCACATGGCAAGGAACACGGGTGGCTGCTAGGAGCAGGGAGTAGCCCCTGGCTGACAGCCATCAAGGAAATGGGAACCACAGTCCTACAATGGCAAGAAGCTGAATTCTGCCAATTAATCTGAATGAGCTTGGAAATGGATTATTCTTTCCCAGAGCCTTCAAACAAGAACTCAATCAGACCGACACCTTGATTTCTGCCTTTGAGACTCAGCAGAAAACACAGTCCTGCTGTGCCTGGCCTCTGACCTACAGCACTGTTAGCTAATAAGGGCACGTTGTTTAAACTGCTATGTTTGAGGTGATTTGTTACACATCAATTGAAAACTGATACACAAATAATGAATCTTTGGTTAGCAAAAGTCAAGATTTTGAAAGAACAATGTGTGTCTTTGGTCTCAGAGTCCCATTCCCTACTTCTTAGGCTCTTCTCCAGGGAAGAAAACCCAGAGAGACTTGTGTAAATATGTGATTCCAGGGAGGGTTCTGGAGCAGCCATCTTGGTTCCAGACAAAGAATTACTGGAAATGCATTATTTAAACATTCATTTCCCCCAATTATTCTCCTACCATTCTTCTGTCTCTTTCAAGGTCTTATTAGGTATCCCCCTCACATAATAAGTATTTGCTTAGACATCAAATTTAGTTTGTATTCATCCTATATGGGTCCAATATAGGTGGATGGAATGAACAGATAGGGTATGAGACAGAAGAAGAAGGAAAGAAAAGAGAAAAAGAGGAAGGAAGGAAGGAAGAAAGGAAGGGAGGGAGGGAGGGAAAGAGAAAGATAAAGAGAGAAAGGAGTGGAGAAAAGAAATGAAGGAAAGGAGGATAGAAGAGGGAGTGTTTCGGTTATCTATTGCTGTATAAAGAATCATTCTAAAACTTTGGCTTAAAACAACAGCATTTTTTATCTCATGATTCTGTAGGTTGACTGGTTCAGCTGGGTAGCTCTTTAGCTCCACATGATGTTGGCTGGTGCTACAGGTATCTAGGGGCTTGAGCAGCTGGAACTTCCAAAGATGGCACTCTCACATGGCTGGCAGGTGGTACCAATGGCTCTCTGAAAGCTCAGCAGCTGGCTTTCCTCCACTGCCTCTCCATGTGCCTTGGCTCCTCACAGCAGGACAGCTGGTTTAAGAAAGAGGAAGTAGAAGTAGCCTACTGTCTTAGGTCTGGACCCAGAAGGCCCAGAATTTGTTTCTACTGCTTTCTACTGGTAGAACCGATATATGGTCAACCCAGATTCAAGGGGAGAGGAAATAAGCTCGATGTCTTGATGTAAGAAGAGGCCTGCAGATTGGAGAAGAATTAGTGTGAGCCATCTCACTACCACAGGATGGGAGATGTCCTCATCCCCCCCCCACCCCCTTGCTCCTCTACACAGAAGCCAGAGTGATCCTTCTAAGACCTAGGTCAGATCATGTGACTCCTCCACGCAAAGTTTACAACCATCCACAAAGTAGTATATGCCCACCTCCCACCCTCCAACCCAATCTCTTGCACTCCTTCCCTGGCTTGTTGCATTCTAGGGCCCCTAGTCTCCTAACTGTTTCTCAAACTCCCCAAGCATATTCCTGCCTTGAGGACTTTGCCTTTGCTGGAAAGTTTTCTCCAGCTCTTGGCTCAAATGTCAGGGAAGGTTTTCCTGATCATTCTGCAAAAAAAAATAGCAACCTCCATCAACCCATCCACACTCCCTGGCCACCTAAGCAGCTTGGTTTTTCTTCCTAGCCCTTATCAACACCTGGATGAGTACATATGTGCTACTTGTGTGTTGTCAGTCTCTCCCTAGCAGACTACATGTGTAATTAGGAGAGGCTTTGCCTCATCTAGTCACTGTACCAAGAAAGAGCCACACATAGAGGCTCTCAATAAACATTTGCTGAAATATTTGAATCTATGAGTAAATAGGGATATTATTGCACCTTAATGGTTAATAAAAGGGCAACAGTATCATTTCTTTACCAGCTGAAAGCGTAACCTCTCCCCCCTTTCCTAGCAAATGTTTTCAAAAGGTAGTACAGATTAAATGCTTCAGGGATAATTCCTTATTTAAGCCCTGTGAGAACAGAGTACCACAGAAAATAAAACAGCGTGATGATGTGAGGTGATTTTGAACAGCACATAGCCTAGGAATCTCTACTCTGGTAGGCATGTCTTCATTTTTCATATCTGTTCATATCAGTGCTTGATATTTGAGTGCTGCTCACCCACTGGAGCCTGGCAGTCTAGCATAGGTTCGGTAGATCTATCCACAGGGAAAAAGTGGTTCGGTTCTCATCACTGATCCATGATGTGTGTTTTGAATCTGTGGCAATGCTAAAGGTATATCCCAGAGCATCTTTAGGACCTCCAGGGGTTTGTTTCCATAGCAGGCTTGCTGATGGTGCCCAATGAGACATTGCATCATGAGTCCGTGATGGAATATTTTGATGCCAGAATATTAACCCTTTACGGGGATAGTCACTAACTCTTTAACATTAAAGGAGAAGTCTGCAATGACCTCTGGCAGAGGAGAACTGGGACATGGCAGGAACACCTGTTCCTCAGGGTTATTACAGCTCACATATATTGTAGCTCTACTGCAACAGTTCTTCAATGCAGACTATGCTGTCTTTCTGGCCAATGGCTACATCAAGCAGCTGACACTGCTGTCCTGGTTTACCAACAAGGAAACTGATATTGAATAAATTCTTTAAGGTTGGGTTTCAGATGGAATTAAGGGAAGAGTCAAGATGGGAATTTGAAGAATTCAAACTAATGGTCTGTTTTTTAGTGCCTGTGTGACAGTAAGAACATAAAAACTACCACCTAAGAGTTCACATTTAGAGACAAATTTCTAGTTTCCAAACCAGAACTACCAGTTCAATTTCCCCTTACAAGAACATTTCTTTAAAGATGCTCCACAAACCCCTGGGAGAAACCTAAGAGCTGTAAGATGTGGATTCTCGGAAATAAATACTTTGTAGTAGTTTCCTAGGGTTGCTATAACAATTTACCACAAACTGGGTGACTAAACATAAAGTTATTGTCTCACAGTTCTGGAAGCCAGAAGCCCAAAGTCAAGGTATTGACAAGGTTAGTGCCTTCTAGAGGCTCTGAGGGATAATCTGTTATATGCCTCTCTCCTAGTTTCTGGAAGTCCCAAAACTCCTTGGTGTTCTTGGCTTATGGTGCCTCTGTCTTCACATGGCTTTCCCACTGTGCTTCTCTGCATCTTCTCCTTTTCTGTCTTTTATCTTTGGATTTAGGGCCCAAACTAGTCTAGGATGATTTCATCTCAAGATCTTTACCTTCATGACATCTGCAAAGACCCTTATTTCTAGTAAGGTCACATTCTGAGCTTCCAGGGCTGAAGACTTGGGCATAACTTTTGAGGGGACACAATTCAACCCACTACATGCTTTTGACTCAAGCTCTCAGCAGACTCTGAGTCTCATAGCTGCAGACATTTGTCATTACTTCGTTTTAGAGCACAGATGGAATGGATGGCATTGGTTCCTTTCTAATCTGTAATGCCCCCTCCTCTCTCAAAAGCCTGATTTCATTCCTTCTTCAAAGTTCTGCTCAACTCATATCTTCCCAAACACTACTCAATAATTCCTACATGGTCTGGACCCCGTCACAAAAGCCCACTTGTTTCTTCAGACATCTCCATTTCCACAAATTCCTATCTAGTCACAGAGAAAGTTGAAAAGCATATGGGCTTTAGCTCTTGACCCTGTAACTCATAGCTCTGTCAAGTCACCTTGGACAAGGTCCCCACCTGCTCTGAGGCCCTGCCTCCTTATCTATAACACAGGGGCTGTCATAACAATTAATGATAGTGTACATAAAGCACCCAGCTCAATGCCTGCTCATATACAGCAAGGGATCAGTCGAAGCTAGCCAGTAGAAGTATTCTTCAGGGATCACATTTTGTCTGTGCATCATTGAACGCCTGCATAGGCATGGCAGAGTAACAGGAATTAAAGGAGTTTTACTGAGGCCGGAGAAGAAACGTCATTACCCTTAGAGAACTCATGACTGGGGTTTTCAATGTTCTGAAATTCTTAGAGTAAGAAGGTTTAGTAATCAGAACGTGACCTACGTGGATCATGACTCTAAGACGGCACGCACTTTCACCATCACTGATGATAGGTATTTTTTCTAATTTAAAACCTCTTCCAAAAAGAAATTACCTTTCTTTAACAACCTTTTCTCTCCTCAAAACCTGTTTTCCATAGCTTCCTGGCTATTCTTGCAAACCAAATAAGCCCATGTCTTTCTAATTTTCCATGTGATTTCTGGTTTTTTAACCATTCGGTCACTTTTTAACCATCTTCTGTTGTTCTAAGTTGTGGCATCTTGATTTGGCCAGCACATTCTACAGGTACCAACCATCATATAACCACTTATTCTATCAAATGGAATATCTCTATTTGTGAACCCCCACCCCCTTAGTGTCTCTGGCACAATGCAACTGTTGGTCAAAATGATGTCCCAGAAGCATTGCAGGGCTACTCTCGTGTCTTCTGAATCGTCAAAAGAATCAATGATGATCAATCTAGTTTGTATGCTAAATAAATTTCCCTTTCCTAATTTCGTGGGAATGGCAAATCTGCATGTTGTGTGTATGATGAAACTCTTAGGTTGTGTGATAAATCATGAGGCTGTTAAGCCAATTGCTCTTTTCCCTGATCTTCCTAGATAGCAGAATGCCACTATTTTCTATGATCAGTTCAGCTGCTATTACCTAAATCTTGTCTCCACTTTAACAGTCAAGTCTAGGGTTACACACTAACAGTCTATGGAATTAATTCAGCCACAAATGAATTTTATTTGGTTGGCATAGTATAAAAATGGTATGTTATTTTGCCTTTAGGGAGTTAGTTCTTCCCAGTTCAACATGGTCCCTACTACTCTACTGTAGTTTTACCCAGTGATGCTTTCTTCCTGGTCCCTGAAAGTGTTTGAATGTTTGAGTTATTGAGTTCGGGGGAAATTTAGCAATTCACTGGAAGATATTCAACAGTATTGGCTAATCAGTACTCTCAGGGTTACTAATAACCCGTAGTCTGCTAGGCACACCCATGCAGAGCTGTCTTGTTCATTCTGACTCATGGACTTATATTCCAGGCTTACTCAGACAGTTAATTGTCACATTGTTTGATTCCAAGAACAACTGGTTAAATATCATTGAGTTATGGCACCTTGGTATTTCCTAAGTCACACTGAGAAAATGCCCAAAACAATATGCTTAAAATTTTACCTCAGTGGAATATTTGATTCTTTAATTTAGAATTTCAAATGAAATCTAAGCTGACCCAATAAAACCCAGAATAAAGTTAAGAAAGTATCCAGGAGCTTGAGTTTGTATGACAGAACAAATGCCAAACAGACCTATCAATGTTTCCCATATGGAAAACTTGCTCTATTCATGTTGGTGGGTGTTCCACAAAACATGGGTTCCTTGGTGAAATATATTGAGTAAATAATCTGACAAATATAGATAAATAACTCTTTTTCTTACTGGGGAATTCTTCAAGAAGAGCATACATATTATTTCCCAAATGTATTTGCCTAGTAAACTTTTATTGGACAGAACATCTATTTACTAGTATTTCAAGGAACACACTTTGAAAAAAGCTGATGTAGGCTGGTGAGCAGAATTTGTGACAAGTACTTCAGTGTCATCCTGGTGACTGAGCCTAAACAAGTGGCTCAGAACTGTTGTGTGTCACTCTTTCTTCATCAATATATAAAGTGAAAAGGTTAAGTTCTCTTCCAACTCTAATAATTTCTGATTTGCCCCACAGCTTTATAATATTGTATTTAGTCATTTTCACTAAGTGACAAAAGGGGAAGAATGCCAAACAGAAATTCCAGGACTTCCCAGTCCCAACTGACTTTTCAGAAATACAGGATTTCAAGGCCAAATTATTTTCCCAGAGGTTCCTTGCATTTTCCTTAAGTGGGGTTTCAAGTCTTTAAGTGTTAAGATCACTAAAAGATGTCTGTTGTTGCTTTCTTCATCAATCCAAGATGTTTCATATAATTATGAACAGAGCCCTTAGACAATCCCATTCGAGTGAGGAAAACGAGAGAGGCTAAAGCACTTTGTTTGGTTTCTTAACCTTGATAGAAGTAGGTCTAAAGTTAGGACTCCCAGGGTTTCCAGTTTAGCCACGTAGTTGCATTTTCTTTCTTTACTGCAGTAAACGAGGATGGAAAAGGAGGTCACATAGGCCTATCTCCTCTCCTTCTGGGTCTTCACTTCCTGGGGTTTAAATCTAATGACTCATCTTCAGGATTGGCTTAAATGGCTTGGGAACAACCCCACGATTTTCAACAGTGATTTGTCTTTTGATGGTTCAGGAAGAAGTGGGAGCAGTTTGTACAAGTCACAAATACAGGCCACTGACCTTCCCAATTTATGAGTCTTCTTTTTAAATCTGAGAAATATTAAAAATATTTCTCAGATTTAAATATTTCTTATGTTTCTAACTATAAGGGAAAAAATGGGCTCTCTTGTTATGAATGAGAACAGAGTATTGTCTGTGAATAATACCTCCAATTAAATAAAGAAATTCTAATAAAGTAAAATAAAAAATAATTCCCATTAGGCAATTCATTTTTAGCACTCTTTGTTCTGATTACACATGCTTTGACTCTTCTTCTGGATGATAATCTTTACTTGAAGAACTGAAAGTTTTCCATTAGATATTTGAGTTGGTTCAGAAAAACTACCGAATTGTCCTATATGAGAAATTGCCATTACTTGATGATGTATGGAAAGTATACATGAATTTATAACTAATATTTCTAGTAAGGTTTGGTAGAAGTGGAGAAAAGGCATATATTTGTAGGAAATTATATCAGTTCAGGCCTACTGGTTGCAAGGGGTGGAAACCCAACTCAACCTAGCACTTAAACCAGAAAAGTTATGGGTTGGCTAGAAAGTCTTGCTAAATCTATAGTGAGAAATGGGGCCCAGTGTGTGCTGCCTAGATAAAATCAATCTCTCTCTTTCTCTCTCTCTCTCTCTCTCTCTCTCTCCACTCTCCATCTGTATCTCTCCATTTGCCTCTGCTGGTGTTTTGGCTTTTTTTTTTTCCCAAAGGGAGAAAAAGTTTATTTGGTTGTACAAGCAAAGGAATACAGTAGGCCCCATGGCCCCAAAACTGCCTCTCTGATTTGCAGAAATTCTAGTATTTTATAACATTAGGATGCTAATTAGTAATTTGGATAGAGTTTACACAGCCTCCTTCATTAGTAAACATTAAGGGACTGAACCAGGATGGGGGTGGAGTGAGTTACAAAGTTACAATCATTGTCATATATCAAGACATCTGGGAGAGGGGGATACTGAAAACACAGGTCAGCTACAAGGTGTTTCATATGTATATAAAACAGAGGAAGGTGGAGTGCTCACCCTTTCAATAGAAATGTCCATATACAAAGATCAGATCCCCACCTGGAGTAATCATTATAATGGCAAGTTTTTAGTTGGAAATGGCCACATACAAATGGTGAATTCAGTCTAGCCAGTTTCAGTAATTTTGGATATTAACCCTTTGGCTAATTTAAAAAGCCAATTTAAACAATAGCCCATGGTTAGTAGCAATGCTTCAATATGTGTTCATCAATTGTGACAAAAGTACCACACTAATGAAAGATGTTGTTAATGTGGGAAAGTGTGGGAGGAGGAGGGGTGGGGTATATGGGAATCCCCTGTTTTTGTTTGGTTTTGTTTTGTGTTTTTTTTAAAGATTTTATTTTTTATTTATTACATAGCTCCTCCCCCCCCCCCTTTCTGCTTGCTCTTGCTGTGTGTCCATTCTTGTGTTCCTCTCTGTCCGCTTTGTTTCTCCCCGTTGCGGCGACGCACCGAGACCGGTCACCGCGCAGGCGGCTTTGCCCCACTTGTGGGCGGCTTCTGCTTCCATTCACGGCCAGCTCCGCTTCAGTTCACGGGTGGCTGGCTGCGCTCCATTCACGGGCGACCTGCCCTGCCCGTGGCAGCTTTGCCCTGTCCGTGGCAGCTTTTTGCCCTGCCCACGGTGGCTCTGCCCGCCCATGGTGGCTTGCCCTTCTCAAGGCGGTCTGCCCGCTAGGAGAGGTCCCCGGGAACCGAACCCGGGGCCTCCCATGTGGTATACCAGAGCCCTTATCCACTGGACTATATGGCTGGCCCTCTCCTATGTTTTTGATGTAGCATTTATGTAACCTAAAGCGTCTTTAAAAATAAGATAAATAAATAAATAATAAATAAATAAATAGCATCTATATAATGCTTCAGTAATCATAATTATTTGTTAATTTTTAACCTTTGGTTAAAACTCTTCCCTCTCTGTTTTGTAAAATTCCCAATCTTGGATGTCGGCTCTTTCTGGCTTCTTCTTGCTGAAAAGGAGCATTGCCATTATGGGCTAGAGGAATGAAGCTAGTTTCACTCTTGACCTCTGGGTTCCAGGGCTTATCTGCCACAGGAACAATTCAGAGACTAATTTGACTCATGATTCTCACTCTTTTGGTATGGCTGTCTCCAGGTTTTCCATCATTCCACATCTCTGGTTTTTACCACTTTTAAGATCTCCTCTGGGATCAGTGTTGCCGTTTTGAGGCAGACTTGTTCCAATTGTTTTCAGTTTATTAGAGCTTTGAGTAGGGTCATGCCTTTAACTCAGTCCCTTTTATAACAGACTCTCTCGCTGGGGCCCCAGAACCTCGGGCAGTTGTACTCTTTCAGGGGCCCCTTTGTCCTTAATCCCATCTGGGACACCAAACTGATATTGTGCAAAGGCAGGTTCTTTTCTTCCGATGCATCTTTAAAGCCATTCCTGAGACACTGCGGTTTCAAAGAGTAAAAGGTTATTTGGTTGTACAAGCAAAGGAACACAGTAGGCCCCATGGCCCAAAATTGCCTCTCTGCTGGGTTTTAATCTCAGGCTCTCTCTCCATTTGCCAGCAAAATGTCAGTTCACAGCCTACGCCAACTTTGTTCTTATAGTTCTTGACCCTAGAAAAAGAGACTCTCTGCCAATTTCCACATATCAAATCTCATCAAGGGGCACTGGTAGGGCTTGTTTGAGTCATGTGTCCATGGATGAACTAATCTGATTGGCCAGTCTTTGGTCATGTGTCTATCCCTAGCACCTAGACCGGCAGGGCTCATCCTCCCATGACTATGGAGGGACAGTTTTCCAAAGGAAGAGAGAGTGGCAGACACAAACAAGAGATGAGTAGGACAAAAGTCACCAACTTCCTGAATATCATAGCACCCCTGGGCTGCAGGTAACCTCAGAACTCAGCCAGCCTTCTCTTTGCTACTCAAGGAGCTGCTGAGGTCTCCTCACAGTCGTGGTGACCCACAGCATATTTGCAAAACCTCTTCCTGCCAACCACTGACCTTCTCTGAGATGTTTGCTGACACTACCTCTTCCCCACCCCTCCCCACCCCCAGCATGAGACATGACTCTGGGGGATGAGCCTCCCTGGCATTGAGAGATTAAGACCAATCACCAACCAGCAATGCATTGGGAAAAAGACCTAGACCAAAAGGGGGAAACATTAAATACAGTTTTTACAGCTAAGAGATTTCAAAATGAGTTGGGAAGTCATTCCAGAAGTTACACTTAAGCATGTTTCAGGCAGATCTCAAAGCCTCAAATAGGGGTGCTCCCGAGGACTCTAAAGCCATCTGGACACTATAGGAAAGGCACACACACCTTGAACTCAGCACCCTCTCAGGGGGCCTTACCTTGGAATATATGACAACCTATTTCCCCAATTTAACAGAGTTAGACTCATTTTTAATTTCCCTAGACATGATTCTTCTATCCCTTGTATTTGATCCCATAATTTTCACTAT
>PVKH010039648.1:0-11162 GCA_004027955.1 Chaetophractus vellerosus | reverse complement strand
AAATGGTGTTGGGCTCTTTAGCTTTCATCCCACAGCCTTTAATATATGCAATTTTAAGATTCTTGTTTTTGTAAGTTTTTCCTAATGTAAGCCTGTTCCTTAATCCACACCCATGACGTTGGAGAATTTTTCCTGAGCCCTGATGTATAAGAGGTGGTGATCCTGAAGGGATTCACCTTATATGTCTGTATTTAGGGAAGACACATTAGCCTGAAATGTCCTAGAATTAAATGCTTAATTGATGAAATTGATGAAATCAGTCAAAGAGAAAATTTTACTGATTTCAGTTGATGAAATCAGTAAAAGAGTAGGCTAAAAAATTTTAAATCACTTTTAGTAATTATGATGTATCCTCATAATTGCAAGAGTTATATGTCATAGGCCAGTTTGTATCATCATGTATCATGTGGAACTGTGTGGGAGAGAGGGTCGTCTACAGTCTGAACTGTGATCTATGCTTGATGGCAAAGCCCCAAAATGTGTATATCTATCACAGGCGTTATGCCACACTGATGAGGGATGTGTATGTGGGAGGTTGTGGGAGGTGTGTGGGGGGTGTGGCATATGGGTACTCCTGGAATTTCTGTGTAACATTTATGTAATCAATGTATCCTAAAAATATATATATAGATATATAAAAAAGTAATAGTTCAAATATAAGAATGTCTTTCTATGAACTAGAACTTGTCTCTATCACAAGGAGTTAAGAATATGGCGAACATGGAAAAATACAACTAATGGAACTCATGGGCTATAGTTAGTAATATTGTAATATTTTTGCATCAATGGCAAAGAAGCTACTGTATCAATGCTAAGGGTCAACAATGAAGGGGGTATGGGATTTTTCCTTTTAGAGTAATGAAAATATTCTAAAATTGATTGAAGTGATGACAGCACAATTCTGTGATGAAACTGAGAGCCACTGAATGTACACTTTGGATGGACTGTATAAGGCACGGGACTACATAACACAATGAACCCTGTTGTAGGTGATGGATTGTAGTTAATAGCACAAATATGAGAACATTTTCTCCCAGTCTTAAATGTAAAATACTAACATGTGGTATTAATAATAGGATGGGTTATGGAAAAAATACACCAAATATAAGCTATGGTTTATAGTCAGCAGTAATATTCTGATGTTTTTTTTTTCTTCATCATTTATAACAAATGTTCCACAACAAAGGAAGATGGTGGTGGGGTGATGTATGGGAATCCTGTATGTTATGCTTTTATGCATGATTTTTTGTGTCCAGGTGTTTGGTCCAGCAAGCACTGGGATAATTGTAATACAAGAGCATTTATGGACTTCAGTCACCAGCGAGTTTACTGCGTGGATGGCTAATAGTTTCTTACAGCATAGAGATCACAAATAATATATACTTATAGGATGAATGGAAAATTATTTTAAGGTTATGTCAATGGCTTTGGATACATTTTCTGGGGATCCATCAATATGAATTCAAAATGTGTTAAATATTAAACAACTTATTTAGAAGTAATGGTACGCTGTAGAAAACCATAGTAAAGTCAAAAGTTGCCATAGTGATAATGAAGATACTGGCGTCAAAGGTTCCTGTTTCTTTGAATAAAATTGTTTTATGGAATGTAAAATTGGACAAAAGCAATATTTCTAAACTGATATTTTATCATATGTGATTTAAAATATGTATTTATAACTAAATGAATTAAAATATAAGTAGATATTTGACTACTCCATCTATGCAAGTTTGAATATTCAATTTTGTTAAAAATCAATTTCTGGAATCTTTTCTTTGAGCAAATGGGGATTATTTTACATATTGGAGGGCCCTATATTCAAAAATACATAGGTGTAAACATCCTTAATTTGTTTCAGAGTGTAAAAGAGATTGACTTTTCATTCAATTCATTTTATGAAGTTGGTAACCTTTATGTCATGAATTTGAAGACATAAATAAAGGATACAACCAACCAATTTCATTATAAATGTAGGTATGAAGATCATAAGTAAATATTAACAACCATATGTTAGTCAATTAAATATCCCTGCCCCACAAAAGACTAATTTTCTAATTTACTGATTTCTCTGTTGAATCTGTGTTGATTTTAGCCTTCTGATTTATTTAGATTTGTTCTGCTTTTTTTGTTGTTGTTGTTCTTTCTTTCTTTCTTTGATTTGAGGTGCCGGGGTCAGGCATCAAACCCAGGACCTCATATTGGAAGTCAATGCTCAACCACTGAGCTGCACAGGCTTCCCTGAGTTGGTTTTTTCATTTGTTTGCTTATTGTTTTTTGTTTTGTTTTGTTTTGTTTTTTAGGAGGCACTGGGAACCAAACCTGGGACCTCCCATGTGGGAAGTAGGTGCTCAACCACTTGAGCCATGTCAGCTCCCCTGTGTTTTTATTTTTATCTTTTTAAGTTGAATGTTTAGTTCATTTAAAGTTACAAGAATTTGACATATTCTATTTTCTTTGTGTTTATTTTCGTAAAAGTCTATAATAAGAGTTTTGATTTCCTTTTGACCCAAAGTTATTCAGGACAGATTTTTAAATACAGTAATTAAATCAATTTTTAAACAAATTTGGAGATGGTACTTACTATCTTTTTAGATTAAATTTGAGAGTAGTTTCAACAACTATTGGATAGTGTTACCTGATAATTCCTTGTCTTCTGAATTAGATGAGGATTCAGGATGCCTTTTCTGTCTTAAACATTTTCCAGGTCTTTGGTGGAAATAAAGGCTGTTGAATTCTTTCCGGTTTACATTAGCATCAGAAGCACAAAATAAATCTAAACTGGGACTAGGGGGTAATTCTTTCCAGAATGTCTTTTTAGTACCAGCATTTGAACTTTTATATGTGAAGCCTTCCAACTCATCTGATTGACATCTTTGCTGATTAGTGAATACATTATCTTTCTGAGAGTACCATTTGTCACATGTAGTCTGCTCTGCACCATACTGTAAGTTGAATGAGTGATTCTGTTTTTTTGATACATTTTTCTTAAAGTTCCAATGAAGAGGAGATTGAAAGTCCTCTAGTGAAAAGAGAGGGGCAGATACTTCTTTATTTATGAATCCTTTTGCTTCATGCATTCCCTTTTTCTGATAATTTATAAAGTTAGGGGCAACTCTTTTTTGGGTATAAGTAGGTGATATTCTGGTTTCACAATCCATTTGTGTTAGACCCAAACAAAAGCCATCTGACTCTGAATCATCCTGGTTTAGAAAGAAATTACAAGCCGCTTTCCCTGAATCTATATCAATTAAAAAAGGATTATTCTGCACCATGTTTGGGTTACAACTGGAGTCTTTCCAGTAACTGGTCTGACTGGAAGAAGTCATAGGTGGTAAAATGCATGGCATTTCTCTTGGTTCTATAAGGGAAGACTTATAATTCAAAGTAGTGTTTGTTTCTTCCGGCACTGTCTCTCCTAAGTTTGAATAGTGGTAACATCCATTATTTTCTTGAATGACAAAGTCTGAAGAACCAGAAGCTGAACTCTGAGAAATAGAGGTACTAGTCTGATTCCTGTTTTCCTGAGGCGATGAAATTTGAGGCGATTTTGGTATGGAGGAAGAATGGATCTTGAATAAGGAAGTAATGCCACAAAAATGCTAAAAATTAAAATACAATAATATAATATAAACATCAGTTAAGTAAATATATATAATTATAATTATCCATTAGGAAATAAGGTAAAATATAAATAACTAGTCCATTCATAGTTTTACTTTGACCCAGATAGTAAGAGCATAAAATAATTAGGCTTTAATTAGAAGAAAAACATAATTTGCATCTATTTTCTAATTACTTACAATAGACTTTCAAGTTATACATGAGTACATTTTTCTTGATAATGTTTTTTAGCAATAAGTATAAAGTTTCCTTTAAGTACTATTGTGATAGAAAGGTATCAGGATTGTTTGGAAGAGGTAAAATAAATTACATGTGACTAGGGTGCATAATTGAATATCTGTGGGCATAGTAACACTTCTAAATTGTCTAAATTGTGGTAAAATGATTGAACTGAATTATCAATACAAAGATAGCTTTAAAATGTACAATGTGATTGATAGCCAATGAAAATTCCATTTGAAATTTAGTTCAAGTAAATTATTTCTTTGTTATGTGAAGTCCAAAACAAACTTGGATACCTTTTATTTTGAAAAGCCTCCTGGTAAAAAGATATATTTAAATGGAAAGGAAATAAACACATATAAGAATATGGATCTCAACTAACCTTTAACACTTTTTCTGGAACTTCAGGTAGGAGTTCCTGAAGTTGAGAAAGAGTTGCTAATAATATCCAGTGCAGTGAAGGTCCTTTATTTAACATAAGCTGAGCCACCAATGGATTAATACATGGAAAATCAAGTAAGTACATTTCTTCCTAGAAAAGAGTTTAAGGAATTCAGTCAGTGGTCTTTTGAAAGTAACCACCCATTTTATTTCACTTAATCTAGCAGGTTAATTTTTTTTTTTTTACCATTGTATCTACCACTGAATTTGGGATACCTGGAAAGAAAATATGGCCAGGAAGGAAAGAAACTTCTGTAAATAGTAAAGATTTACACACTCTGAGAACAGGAAAGATCTTAAAGTTTATTAGGTCTAATTACCCATCCAAAAAGATTCATTACAATTCATCTACTTCAAATATAATGCTAGGTTTTCTAATGAGAAAACTTTTGGAGGGCTTAGTTATATACATCAAGATTTCTTTTGCTCTCCTTTTTTTCCCCCTTTGTACACCATATACTATTACTGTTTGACTAAGATGAACCATGTTCATGATATCTAAGTAATGTTATAATTCTAGGAAAGCCTTGTGAAGAGTTTAGGAGGAACTTCTATCAACCAGAATGGCATTGATAATCTAAAAATGGATGTTTTCAAAGAGATCTCATAAATGTCTGGAAATATAGCAGCCATTACATGCCACATTTTCCTTTTTGTGGGAGCGGGGGGGGTACATTGGCTCTTTGAACCCTTTTTGACTTTCTCAAATGAAGAAAAGTGAGTAGATTGAACAAGCCTTAGTAATAAGGAAAGTGTACACACATACCATACATACACATTTGTCATAGTTAATTATACCTATATTTGTTGACAGTACTATATTCTGTTTTAGCATATAAAAGTTCTGTGATTTAATATCTACATTTTATAATTTTATTTATTTATGTGAATAGGTAAAATAGTCACAGGGCTCAGAATTCAAAAGGTACTGAAGGTTATACAATAAGTCTCATTCCCACCCCATTCCCCCAGTTCTTTCTGGAAATAACCAGTATTATTGTTTCTTATACATTCTTGTGAGAAATATTTTCTTTATTTACAAACAAGTACATATAATTAGTATATTCCCTCGATTTTGCACTAATAGTAGCAGACTGAATGCTCTGTTCTGCAAACTTCATTTTCCATTTAACAATATATCTTAAAAAGATCATTCCATTTTAGTACATAAAGAGCTTCATTTTTTTAATGACTTCATGATATGTATATATTTTAAAGTAATGGAAACAGAAACATTGGGTTAGTATAAAACATGGAAACATTTATGCTTATACAAAATGTTTTCTAAAATTAAAAATTTTATTAAAAAATTCACAACCCTACTTTTAATTTCAATTATTTAATTGAATTACTGAGAAATCACTGAATGATAGGATTTTGCTATTCTCTTGATATAGTTACTATTTTTATATATTTAAATTCAGAATTAGAAAAAAAATTAAGTTTTAAAAATATTAGGTATTGAAGTCAGTAGGTGACCCTATATTAAGCTAAATTTGAATGTCCATTATAAAAGTTCCATGAAATTGAAAAATACCCATGATTCTGGAAAATGATCTAAGTAAATGTTATTGTGCATAATCTTGTAATGCAAGCATTATTAGAGCAAACATATGCTACCAGAAAGAACATTTCAAGTACATGTATTTATATTTACTTTGCAAAATGTAATTCATATATTAGGAAATAAACCTTAGATGGTGAAACTTCAAGCCAGGATTTATCCAACCATTCATGAGGATCTCTCTTCGAGGTCATTAAAATGTGGTCAGCAATTTGTCGAATTATCAGTGCAGTCTCTTCTACTCCTGGTGCAATTATAAGCTAAAATATATATTCTTATATGTTAGATTATAGGAAATATTAAGTTGTAAAATGTATCATTCAAACATAGTTTGTAGTTAGAAAGAAAAGTAGAAGTTTAAAAAAAACCTAGCTGATTCTGACTTTCAACACTATTTTAGATACAATTTGTTAATTCATCTATCTGAAATCCAAGACATTTTATTTATGAGGATAACCAATTTTCTTTCCTTGAAATATGATATCCTAATAGCTTCCAGTTTTTGGAACTAAATTGTTTTTCTTCACTTTCATTTTAAGTGCATTTGGCATATAGAGTCTTTTAAATATATATTTGCTGTTATATTTCATCTATATTAGAAGAAACAAAAATTTGAATCTTACTAGTAATATATTTTTTTGTATTTTCAAGGTAAAACTAAGAGTTCACATCTAAAAGTAAGGCTTTAAAAAATACAGTGCAAAAATTTTACAAAGCAAAGTCAAACTAAAAAGAAAGGATATTTTATACAATGAGTTTGATGCTGTATACAAGAAGACAAATAAGGTTTTGATTTAATTTAGAGTAATAACCCTGGTTTTGGGATTTGTTACACCCAATCTTGTCTTATTTGCTTTTAAGATACCCTTGCCAAAAATGTGTGTGTATATGTAGGTCTGTGTTAAACTTAACTCTAAAAAGAATTACTATCCCCTATTTCCTGTCACTTGTGTCCTTCATGCCATTCTCTCTTCTGAAATACCAGCCTTTGCCTTCCCCTCTCACTTCTGTCTTTCTCTTCTTCATCATTTAGTGTTGGCTGAAGAAAAGCTGGTTTATGGTTTAGCAATTTAATATGAACAGAGAAATACTGCTTTAATCAATCATATCTTAGAAATATAAATATCCTATCCTGTAGTGGAAATTTAAGAACAAAGACTATATATAACAAGCAAATAATTGTGATTTTTTTTCTTTCACAGGAGTAGCAGATACAAAACTGTCAGTACACACTTGAGGCCATGTCAGTCTACCTGAATACAGTATCACTCAATGTGATTACTCCCCAAGTGTGTACTAACAGTTTTGTATCTATCTGGCATTTTGCTAAGTTTCAGGAATGGAAAAAATGAACAAACATGTTTCCTTTGCTTCAGGAGCTTACAGTCCAGGGAGTGAAATATTCACAGCTCTAGCTCAGCAATGTAATTGGTGTCAATATATATGATGAATTGGAGTTGGGAAAGAGTAGAAGTAGGGAGATTAGTTAGGTAGCTACTTCAAAAATTCATGTGAGAGATGATAAAGGCCTTAATTTAGCCAAGACTTTTTCTGAAGATTCTGCAGAGTTCAAAAGAGAATTTAGCTACTGATTACTTTGTTTCAACCCCGAAGACTGGTTTGATAGTGATGCCATAAACTATCCTTGGGGGAATATGAGAAGTTGTGTTTTTGACATGTAAATTTGAGGCCTCTATGGGATTTTCATGTGGATATTTCCAGTAGACTTCTAAATTATAGGTACAAACCTTAAGAAAAGTCAAGAATCGTTTCAGAATTATACTCAGAAATGAAAGCTAAATCTGTGGGAATGTCTGAGTTCATTAAGGAAAGAATGTAAAGTGAGAACAGAAGAATGCTGAGCCCTGAACTTGGAGGAACATGTAAATTTCAGAGCAGGACACATTCATATGTCATAAAATTTCCATTTTGGAGCAGATAAAAACAGTACATCTTTCATAAGTGAAACATTTTTATCAAGTGATATTTATTATTATTCATAACCTGCCATGTTCCCAAACAATCTAACTAGTAATTAAGAGATAAAATATGATTTTACATTCATTAAACTAAAAGCTTTTAGAACAGAACTTAAAATGGTAAGAACATTTATTAATAATTAATTTACAAATTGCTCTTTATTTGGCATTTAAGCAGTTTTGTAGTTTACCCATTTTAATCTTTCTTTTCAGTGAGGTTGAGTATAACTTTGGTTTATGAAAAATACTTATGAAAAAACACATAGGAAAAAATACCTTTACATCCAGTTCTTCGGATTTTAGCTCATATGAAACCAAAGCTGCATAAATCAGTGCAAGGTGATGAAGTGTCTTTTCTGTGAGATGGTACCTGAAAAGAATTATATTACTACACTTCTTACTATATTTGGCATCTGATTGTAGTTATTAAAAAGTCATTTTGTTTTCCACATTTCATAATGCTATTAAAATAAGCTAAGACAGTACTAATGTGGGAGACTAATTTTTTTGTCTGTTCAGCAACCTTTTGAAAAATGTTTCCACCTCCATTCTTTAACAATACTGTTAAATCAATGGGCTGCTTGGGGTAGGTGGGAGTTTAACCAGCCCCTTCCTGGCTCCAGGGATGTCTATATAACCACAGCCTAGTCAATTACAGTCTTCCATCCCTTTGACCAAAGTAATAAGTTCATGAGCACAGGACTAGAACTGGGTTAACTGAAATTCTCCCTGGGTCTTTCTCATTAACTGATAGAAAAAACACTCCAAAACACTCTTTTTTTTTTTTTTTTCATCCCCCCCTCTATGGTTATTAAGCAGGTGAGTCTGGAGCTGTGGGTGGCTATTTATACTACCTTATGGAAAAAGCCTGCCTGAGGAATAAGCTAACATAGAGGAAAGAAGAGCCAAGAAACAGAGTGCCATTATCTCGATGACATCATTTGTAGTCCCTGTATCAAGCCATGCCTCCCCTTGGATTTCTTAGTATAAGCTAGCAAATTCTTATTGTTACTGAAGCTAGTTAAAGTGGGTTTCTGTAAATTCCAATCAAAAGAGTTCTACTACAACTAGTTTCTAAAATTAATGCATTATAATACAAGTGATACTGTAAAGAAAAACACCTAACAAATATCCCAGTATCTCTATTATAGTGGAAAATATGAAAGGAGTCCAGAAATTGTTCATTCAGCAGATAGTTGAAATTTTATGTCTTGAATCTAATTGTGCCTCATATAATAAGTATTCAGTGAAGAATAATTGTAAGTAATGTCCATAAATATACCTTTAATCTTTATTTTTTTTCTTTTTACATGCTGGACTATGAAACCTCAGGGCTGTTGAACTATGTCCTAGAATTATACATTCTCCCTGTACAGAAAAGAGTTAACATAGCAGGACCAAGACTGCTATCCTTAAAAAAGGCTGCTTGCAAGGCTGGCCCTTGGCTGATGTCTGCCAACTTGGATTTTGGGAGGGTTGCCACCATTCTTTGATAAGAGTGGCTCACTGTGCCTAAACTGTTTGTGCAAATGATGTGATTTCTGCTGAACACCTGCTTTCCTCCTGGGAGTCTGGAATTTTTGTATGTGATAGGTAGAGGGTGCCTACATGATATCTCTTAATAAAAATCCTGGGCACTGAGTCTCTAATGAGTTTCCCTGGTAGACAACATTTTGCACTTGATGTCACAACTTGTTACTGGGGGAATTAAACACACCCCGTGTGAGTCTTCTGGGAGAGGACTATTGGAATCTTATGCCTGGTCTCCTCCAGACTTCACCCCATGCTCCTTTTCCTGTGCTGATTTTGCTTTGTATCTTTTCATTATTATAATTCATAGCCATGAATATGATTATATCCTGAGTCCTTTGAGTCCTCCTAGCAAATCATAGGACCTGGAGGGGCAGTCCTTGGTGACCCCCTGACATGCTTAGAAACTAATGGCATGAACTACTAAGATAATTCAAACAATTTCTTTTATATTTTCAATTTCCCTCATTTAGTCAGTTAAGATACTTTCTAAATGTTCCAAAAACCAAAAATACAGGACTGAGATACCTAAAATATGAAAATAATTATATTTTATATTATTATTATAAATGTATAGCTCTTTGTATCCTGAACATAAGACTTTCCAAGAATATTACATAAGTTATGTTTTTTTCATTAAAAAGCTGGGTATAAATAAGTTTGAGTCTCCACTTACTCTCTCCTGTACTTCAATTACATCACTAGTAACCCAAAAACAACTTATTTTTTCCCCCAAATCTAGTTATTTATACAAACACTTCCAAGGAGTTTAAAATGCTTTACTGTCTTCATTAATCTTCAAAATGAAGGTTTTAGACCTGAATTTTTTTTTTTTTCAGCTCTGGTAGAAAACTATGTTAAATGACTTGCTAAAGGTTATTTACTAATAGAAGAAGGAATAAGAACCAAGGTACTTAAGACTCTTACATTCTAATTTATATTTATCCCAATATGATAACAACTGTATACAAAGAGCTTGGCACAGTAGGTAAACAAAAAATGGAGCCAAACAAGAAAGTCATTGAGGGGAAAATCCTCCAGGTAATGCCATAGAAGATAAGACGTCTATTCTTTTTCTAATAATTAAAGAATGTTTTATAACTTCTACCAAGAGCAATGTATGCATGTGGTACCTGGTACTGTAGAGATAAAAGAGATGAGTAGGACTAGTTTGCAATTCGGTAGGAGAGATTCATTCATTAAATCAAGGGATATTTGCTAAGCCCCTATCAAATGAAAGCAATGTGCTCAGTACTGTAGAACAAATATTCCAAAAAGCTAATATAAATCATAATGTGATAATACCAAAGATAAGGGAAAAAATAGAGAGCCACATCTGAATAGCTGTTTATGTGAATAGGTGTGCTGCTGAGGAAAGGTTGAATAGAAAAGTGATATCTGGGAATAGGTCGTGAAGAAAAGGCACAATTTGCCAGATGAAATATTGGAGGAATTAGAGCAAAATGCAAGAAGGAAAAATGCATATGCAAAAGCAGAAGTGGGAAAACAAGGAACATGTTTGCAAACCAATAAGCAGTCCTTTTGTTTGAAATGGAAAGTAGTGAAAATTAAGCATGAAAATATAGGTGGGATAATATTCTGAAGGCTTTGAACATTAAAGTGAGTAGTTGGTATATATTTAATAGATAATGGGGAGGCCAGTAAGGATTTTTTAATTAGTGAAACAATCAGAGCCTGGTTTTAGGAATGTTAATTGAGTATATCACAGATTATAGAAAGGAGAATTGAGAGGCATCTGGATGTGAGAAAAGCAGTTAGTAGACCATTCTAACTGTCCACATAAA